>CAIGRS010295155.1:0-19389 GCA_903798395.1 Fraxinus floribunda
GTCGAAAAGGAGTTTTCGACTTACATTGACTTAACAGTAGGATAAAAGACATGATCGATAATTGAGATTGACACATATCCATATCTCATAATTGATCGGATCATATTGACGAAATGATTATAGTTTCACGGTAAATGAATAAGTTTGGTGTTGTCATACCACGTGACATTTTTCGTCACATGTATTGCCCTAACACATTGCTAGATGTCAATCTGGGATGACGGATGTGAATTGATAATAAATTAAAAGGGGTATTTTAATTTATCAATTCTAATTAGATCAAAATAATAATTCACGTCGTTAGGCATCGTGATTGAGAACCTAATGGGTCACACACAAAAGCGAACCTGAAGAATGAGATTTACCAACTAATTAATTGACAAGTGTTGTATAATTAATCAATTGGGTCGCTTATTAATATGTCTGAATTAATTAATTGGATTAATTAATTCATGGACCGAATTTAATTAATTTGATTAATTAAATGTTGGACCGGGTTAAGTTAAGAGATGGGCCAAGCTTGTTTGAACTTGTATTAATAGACTGCTAGGGTTTGAAATTTGTAATGGAATAATTTATTATTCTTGCTAGCACGAGAAAATAAAATCCTAGCCGTCATTCTTGTTCTCTGTGTGGATCATCAATGGAGGCTGGACAATTGGACAACTTGAATTGCAAATCGTGATCATCCGAGTTCGAGAATCAGCAAAAGAGTTTGCAGAACTTATCATAATTTCTATCAAAACATAAAACAGATCCTTGTTTGGGAATCGAAGTTGCTTTATTTCCGCTGCGCATGATTAAGTAGATTCCCAACAGATACAACCTGTACGAGTAGAAGAAACCATATAAGTAAACACTGAAAAAGGAAAATACTATAGTAAAAAGGAATAAATACTTCTCGTAGGCATCAAACCCCCAGTTATCATAAACAAAGAAAATACTCTTTTTCTGTACGTGGTTCTAGAAATAAGTTAATAAAGAAATGGGGATTGAAGGCTCCATATTCGGCAAAAGTTCATGAAAGGCTACATAACCACAAGATGAAGGGTCTAAGACTATTTAGGGCACAATAAGACCATAATATCATCCGTCCCCATAAAACTAATGAGGCCTTGAAATGGCTCATTAATTAGAATTGACGATCTTTTGAACATACTTGCGAGATTGGAGCTTCAAATCCACATACTTTGGTACGTACTTCAACCCTAAGTTGGGAACTAACACTCAACTCATATTGTCCCATTGTAAGCCTAAAAGTTACAAGGGGTAGGTATCAATAGTAAACACAACCCTAAGGCTCTGAACTTCTTTAAGAAAAGTGATACCATCGATCGGTTTGTCCCCAAGGCAAAATCTTTCAGCTCCCAGAGCCATGATAAATAATTTTGTAAAAATAAATCGACAAAACAAAGGAAAAGTACGAAATAAAACAAAAAGCACATGCCTAAACAAAAAGAGTAAAAAATAGCGAAAGAGGATCAGAATCGTCAGTAAGTAGAGGTATCACTGTAAACAACTAAAGGTAGAAAATGGAGAATGCGGTAGTAAAGATATGGGTATATTTTATATCTTTAGATGAAAGGTTTGAATCAACAATTTAGTCAAACAATGGATCTAAACCATTCAAAAACATATCGCGATCATGACCGCTAAAAAATGTACGGGTAAGATTGAACGTGGGCAACATGTGCTTTAAATGGCTTCAGCATACACTAAGAAACTGTAGCAATCATAGCATGTCCCCTCAAAATGGTCCACATCATCCACTCCTAAAAGAGAAAGATTATGAGAACAACTAGAGATTCGTTATACAACGAAAGAAATAACAAGTCATGAACTTAATATGAATATTAAAACAGAATTTCGGAGACTATTTGTTAACTCAAAAATCCGCTCCGCAAACCATACTAAAACATCTGCGAGATGTGTAAGGAATGTGCGGAGGGAACAGAAATCCAAGAGGCCCGCATAAGATAAGGATAACTATTCTCCCATCTAGGCTGACTACAGGGTGTCAATATATATGTAAAGCATAACATTTGTAACTAAATCATTTATGAATCAACCAACAAGGAACTGTCGTCTGCCATTTTCTCAAAAGGACCAAATTATCTCAAAACTTAAAGGGAAATCTATAAATACTCCCTTATTTGAAGAAGAAGACAAACAATTCAAATATCTCCCTTGAAAATAACTATTGTACTTAGCTCTTATTTGAACATCCAAATTAATGAGTTTAAGAAGTAAAAATTGTAGCAAGATGAGTATGATTTGCTGATCCGACTTTTATCATCAACAACAAACATGAAGTGTCTTTTTTTTTTTTTTAGAAACACATATTGTCCTTCTTTAAAGAAACTGAGCTTTTAGAAAATAACACAATAAACTTTTAAAATTAACATCGTTCCTGTTTCAGAAAAGAGAATTTTAGCTTCTATATTTGTTGAACTTCATTGATATATCTTGGTCAGGGAACACAATCAATTTAATACCGGAATACTAAAGAAATTAATAAAAAAATCATAAAGAAAATGGAAGTATTATATTATATAAACTTTGAATTACTTCTTGACAAAATGATTTGAATATACGTCATTTTATAATCTATAAATTGAGATGTTTTCAAATTCATTTTTCGTATTTTCCCATTCATACATATACAAAAGTCAAGTAACCGACTGATATTCTACACTATTGTTAAATTTGGAACTTCTGCTCAATAATATGGTATTAGTTTCGTGATTTAAGAGCAAGAATATCAATATCGTTTACATATGACTTATTTGTAGGTTTGAGTTCCAAAAAAATCGCAAAGCGAAATTATGTAAGAGGACGCACATGATTGACCTTGACTATACGCAAAATAGATTGCTGTTTAAGGTCACGTATAGATGAGGGGCCCCATAATGTTAATGCATTTAGAGTTTATTTGAGCTTCATTTTATTGTAAGAATGAATTTTGAAATAGTAGATTGATGGAGAATGTGTGATTAAAAAAAAAAATTAGATTTGCTTGTATATTATTTTATTGGAGATGTGTGGTTGAAAAGAAAAGAAAAAAATATATTTTAAAAATAATGAAGATCAAACAATGGCTTAATGTTTATAAATATAATCTTATTTCAACTGTTATGAAGTTGGCCTAGGGCCTTCAATTATCAAGGTCGGCCTGGTGCTACAATTCGAATATAAACAAATTTTAACTCGAAACAAATGAAGTGCTTTATTATTTTCTGCTTTTAAGTTAAAAGCTCGTTTTATTGAGATTTAAAAAAAATAAAAATAAAAATCCTCAAAATCATTGTCAATGTACATTCTATGGGACACATTTTTATTTTATTTTTCACTTAAAAAATTTATGCCAGACAAGCTTTTAAGACAGCCTAAATTAGAATATAGGGTGTTGATAGAAGCATAAAATAAAAAAAGGCTATGCAACTTGTACACCGGGATTGCACCCCCCCCCCCCCGCCCTGCCCCCCTCACAAGAGGCCCAGGGGGGCGTACGATTTTTTTATTGGTCATGGCCCTCCTTTTGTGAGAGGAATGTACACCGAATGTACAATAGCATTTCCCAAATAAAAAAACTGAAAATTTTGGTGTATTGCTGCTTTGTACTAAATTGTAACAAATGAAGATATTCGGTCAATCTCTCTGTCATTGACATAACACCTCAACCGCAAATCCGCAATTGGAAGTTTTACTTGCTGCCTCAATCTCTGCAAATCTACCATTTTGAGTACACTGCCTGCATTGATTTTCAAGTTACAACCCATAGGCGTAGTGGGGACAGACAAACTCACTGCACAACACTTTGTTCACCTAATCTACATAAAATAGTAGATAATTTTCTCCAAGTGCCTCTGTTTGTTTGACAGTCATTATAAAAAGAAATTAGGAAAAAATAATGTTTTGAATAATGATATTTTAGAGAACATGTAATTAAAAGTAGAAAAAGCTTTCGATTTATGTACATAATATTTTACTGTATTAATACATGGTTGAAAATGAGTACAAGAAACAAAAAAAAATTGTGTTTTAATGGGAGTCAAACAGGGACTTAGTATGTACGTCGAATTGACCAAGACCGTCTAGCAATTAAGTGTTGTATTCAATGTATCAAACATGTTTTTGAGATATATACTCTAGTCTTATCTTTTTGGATTTGACTAATAGATATTATGATGTATGTTTTTCTTTATCTTGTCTTTTTTAATCAGTCGAGTGTTAGGTATAATCTGTCTAGTTCTATCTAATATAGTGGTCCAAACATGCTTCGAGAATAGTAGTCCGACCCTATTTACATTGGAGAAGAGAATTGACAGGTTTTATTACATTTATTTATTGATCTTATTCAATTATATTATGTCACGTGTTGAAGGCCCCAATTTTCGCTCTAATAGTAATAATTTACAATAGTAAATGGGTTTAAGCCACTTGAAATTTTTCATTTAATTAAATCTTTTTATTGAAGAATATAAAGGAAAGATTGTTTCAAACTATGCATTGGCGAGGGATTTGACACATGCACCCTTCTTTGGTATTGGTTTGGACTTCCTTCCTCATCTCTTCCCGTTCTGGTTTGGTGGCGCACTTCATAAGTTGGATATGTCAAGATCAATATTGATGAATGCGTCAAGGATGGTTTTGTGAGCGGGGAAGACATCATCAGAGATCACACAGGTCAATGTATTAGTGCTTTCTCAACTCCGTACGAATCATACATGATATTAGAGGCAGAGCTTTGGGCTATTCTAAATGGTATTTTATTAGCTAGAGGACTCGGCCTTTCAGACATTTGGGTTGAGATAGATTTTGTAGTGGCTACTTGATGTAGATCGAGTCTACAACACACAAACAATCGGATTGCACCTTAAGAAAAAAAAAACGTTTTTCTTATTTCATGAACAACCAAGAAACCCTACAAGATATTTTGGAGTCTTAAATACTGAAATAATAGATAACCTAATGGGCTAACGATCCTTTAATGGGTTGGGCAACAAAGCAAAATAAGTAAATACTGAAAATAATGAATTAAGAAATATTAAGTTCCGTTTTGACTCATTAAATGAATTCAAACACCTAAAACCCGTCATACGTCATGGCAAAGTGGTAAGTTCAATGGGAATCATCGCGAGCTTTCCAGAATGGGTTCATGGGCCCTAAACGGACACCGTATGCATAAGTTATGCCATTTTCTTCAAACACTGACCATCCAAAAGTTCTAAATATGCAAGTGCTTGTTCTCCCACACTAGCCTCATCATTCTCCCCGGGATCAATGGGATTCACCCTTGAATCAGAACTGATAGTACCATCTTCCATGTTATTTCCATGGTATGGTAAAAGATGTTTCACATTAAACACATCAGAAGTCTGGGTATGAGAAGGAAGTCGAAGGCAATAGGCGTTGGGATTAATCTTCTCTGTAATTTCTACTGGACCAATAGTACGAGGCGATAACTTCGAATATTCATGAGAAGGCACCCGATCCTTAGTCAGTACCGTCCAAACATAATCCCTAATGTCAAACTCAACAGAATGTCGATGCCGGTCAGCTGCCTCCTTATACTTACGGTTGGACTCCAATAGCTTAGCTCGTGTCTCCTCGTGAACCTGTTGCAAACTACGAACAAAGTCAACAGCCGTCCCGTGCAAACTAGTTTTAGAGGGCAGAGCCAATAAATCAACTGGATCGCGGGGTAGAATACTATACACAACTTGAAATGGACTGAAACCGGTTCTCCTATTTAGAGTATGATTATAAGAAAACTCTGCCTGGCTGAGCCACTGATCCCATGAGCGAAGATTATCCCCAACTAAGCACCGCAAAAAACCACCCAAAGATGGATTCACTACCTCGGGCGTCTATTGAAACTTACTCTCCTTCATGCAATCAGTAATGGGAGACATGATATAGCTAAAGTGATGAATAAATTGTCGATAAAATGATGCCAAACCATGAAAACTCCGCACATTAGAAATGGATTGTAGCAGTGTCACCTATATGTACTACTTCGACCTCTTCTTCTTCGTTCACCATATGAACGGGATCTTCGACATATGCTTGTATTGCTTCTCCGATCAACAAGCTTGGATGTGACGTCGATCTGATGGATAGTTCATCCTCAAATGACTAAAACGACCACAACCAAAATACTGACTACCACGCCCTCGTCCACCAGGAAGAGCCGCCGACCGAGTGATCCGATAAACGCTCCGACCTCTAGATGTGGAAGATTGGGATGGACCAATGTGGGATTTGGGACGAATGGTCGACCCCCACCTCTAGATGGACCATAAGAATTGCTTATTACAGAACAATGTGTTTGCTGATGTTTCGCCTGAAGTGCACGTTGATGAGCCTCGAAACAGACACCGGCGAGAACATATTAAAAACATCCTACAAATTCCATCGTAGGCCACCAATGTAGCATGCCACCAACGATCCTCTGACTCTCCCACATCATTACGTGCTATCAATTGGTAAAATTCTGTGGAGAAATCATCTACAGAATGGTTATCCCTGCCATAAATTCTATATCCGCTTATATGAGGTTCTAGTATAATTAAAAGGAAGGAACGTCACATTTTCAACTATTTCTTCTTATTTTCCCACGACTGAATTTTCACCTTGCCCTGATGGATCCGATTATGTGTAAGTTGCTACCACCAAGCTGCAACACGACCACGCAAACGCGTAGCCACCAAGGGTAACCTCTTATTGTCGGGCACCTTCTTGTAGTCCAGGATCTCCTCCACTGTCGCTAGCCAATCTAGAAACTCTTCAACCTCTATCCCACCATTAAATTCAGGGATATCTACCTTGATTCCAGATTCCCAATGCTGAAACGAATCCTGTTGTTGCACACGGTACGATTGTACACGACCGCTACGTGCATCTGATAAGGTCTCCTCTCTGACCTCTCCCTTTATTCATATCCTTCTTTCCCAACACTTGTGGGTCCACGACGTGGAGGGGCAGGAGGTGTCCCATTCCTCACAACCTCCATCGCCCACGTCATAAACTAATCAAATTGAACTGTCAACGCATCGATTTGATTATGCATATTCGTAACTTCACCAACTTGGCCACCACGACCAGCACGTCATCTTCCACGAACAATGCTCTGATACCAACTGATGTAGATCAAGTCTACAACACACAAACTATTGGAACGCACCTTAAGAAAATAAAAAAAAAACATTTTTCTTATTTCATGAACAACCAAGAAACCCTACAAGATATTTTGGAGTCTTAAATACTGAACTAACAGATAACCTACTGGGCCAGCTATCCCTTAATGGGTTGGGCTACAAAGTAAAATAAGTAAATACTGAAAATAATTAATTAAGAAACAATAAGTGCCGTTTTGACTCAGTAAACGAATTCAATCGCCCAAAACCCATCATACGTCATGGAAAAGCAGTGAGTTCAATAGGAATGGTCGCAAGCATTTCGAAATGGGTCATGAGCCCAAAACGGACACCGTATGCAAAAGTTATGCTATTTTCTTCAAACGCTAACCATCCAAACGTTCCAAATATGAAATTGCTTGTTTCTCCACACTAGCCTCATTACTACTTACTACATCGCTAGAGGAGGAGGATCATGGGCTATTTAGAGCATACTTAGATAGTTCATAGACATCATATCATTTGACAAAGACACGGTTTCACGCATCTACAGATAGGGAAATCAGGTTGCAGATGCTCTAGCTGTAGAAGTTGGGATTATCAGTGATATCAGATATATAGTGTAGCTGACCTACCATGACATGTTAGGGCACTCGTACAGATTGATAGACATGGACTGCCCAACATTATAATATGATTTTTAATTTTTTATTCTTATTTTTGTCCATTATCATTTATTTTCATTGTAAGGGAAGTAATATTTTCTCATTTATTTTTTTTTCATTATTTTCTCATGTAATCACGGTATTCCTCTACAACAAGTGATGACATATTAATAAAATCTTAGAGGTACCGTCCCCTTTGAACAAAAAAAAGCAGTATGCAGCGATAGGCGTCACTATACCTTGTTGATGAAAATTGTAGTGTCGGTAGCTGCCTTTCGATAGTATGCAACAAAGATTTGTTAGCTCAATAATCTACGAGTTGTATGGCGATACAATTAATAATGATATTTACCTATATATTTTATTAATGTTTGTTGAGTACACTCAATATCTTAATACTACAAATGGGATCTTAGCCTACTGAGAATCAAGTACAAATTCCATAATTTTACGTGAAAAGGTAATAAATTTGAGTTATAATTAATTTAATAAATGATTAAATTAGTGATGTACTTTTCAATACATATTAATTCTTTATTCTTCGTTGTTCATAGTTTTGAATCATGAGTAACCATATGAATTTGAGAGGCATACTGAATGCCAACAAATAGATCAGATCGAAATTTCTTGATTGACATTGCAATATTAGAATTGTACTTTGGCATAAAAATATTGGTTTTGTTCTTAAGCATCCCTTTCTAGATACGTCCACCTGAGAACCCTAATAAGGAATATGTGACTACTATGATTTTTCATCTCAAAGAGTTGTACGATGAACAATTGATAAATGCATTTTATGATTTTATTCGGCCTTTTATTCTTATTTATTTATATGTAAATTGAGCGAATATCTACTTAATTTATGTAAATTATAGTAATTGTAGGAAAATATCGACTTGGATACTAAGATTTAGGTGAAAAGAGATTATATAGAGCTTAATTGGAGTTGATTTGAAACAATTGAAGATTAACTGGATTGTAAGAGATCAATTGAAAGTATTACTGGAGCATTCAGTAAAAATTTGAAACTTGGCTCGGGTCAACTATAATGATTTTAGAATGAAGAAGACTTCTTGCGAATATTAGAAGACGGAGGGCTAAAATCACATGAGAAAAGAAGTTCAAATATATACCTTAGTCTAACAAAAGGGACTTGTTTCATTTTTCTTCTCAAACTCTTTGATGAAAATCAATTTGAACAATGATTTTGCCTAAATCTTCTAAAAATACATACTTTAGTCTAACAATTAAAGGGCGCTTGTAGGATATCATTAGACACGTATTTTCAAGGTAAAGCTTGGGAAATTTAACGTACACACATTAAAAAAGTCCTAAAGGAGGGGAAAATAATAATAAAAATCAATAAAGAAGCTAATGTTTCAAGATTTTACAAGAAAAATGCGGAATCTTGGTTCAAGATCTTCATATCTTTTCCCTTTTCCTTAAAACTCAGTTATGCACTTTGATTCATTCTTGTTATATTATTCTCCCATGATGTGTAAATAAATAATTAGTTATGATGAATGATTGTAATCTAGTTTTGAACCTTAATTTTAATTAAAAAGTTTGAAATTTTAAATTGATGTTATGAATTATTTTTACTTCCATTCTTAATGTTTGTATTAAGTTGCTACTAATCCATTGATTTTGTGAATGACAATTACATTGAGAGGCGGATGATATTTAGTGTTATTTGCATTGCTTATGAACTTTATCTGAATTATCCAACGATTTCAATACTTGATGGAGTCGATTTGAAGCAATTAAAGATTAACCGAATTGTAAGCGATTCATTGGAAGCATTAACAGAGCATTCGGTAAAGATTCATAAGTTTCAAGAATTAAATTCAACAATTGAAAAGGTTGGAGTCTAAATGATTTTAGAATGAAGAAGACTAATTACAAATATTAGAAGATGAAGGACTAAAATCACATGAGAAAATGAGTTCAATTGAAAAATGGATTTGTTTGCCTTTTTCTTCTCAAACTTTTTGATGGAAATGATTTTGAACAAAGATTTTTCCTAAATCTAGTTCTATATATACATATCTCATTTCAACAACAAAAGGAGACTTGTAAGATATCATTAGACATGTACATTCTAGCCGAGATTTGGTGGATACATTGTACACATATAAAATCTCAAAAGGATAAAAAACATCAAGAAATTAATCAAGAAGTTAGAGTTTTAAGATTTTACAAGAAGAATGTGGATCTTAGTGAAAGATCTTCATCTTTTTCCCGTTATTCCTTAAAATTCAGTGATTTACTTTAATTCATTCTTGATTTATTATTCTTCCATGTTGTGTAATTAAGTAATTACTTATGATGAATTATTGTAATAGTTTTGAACTTTAATATTAATTAAGAATTTTACATCTCCAATTGATGTTTTGAATTATTTTTACTTTTATTCCTAATACTTGGATTAATTGTCCACTAATCCGTTGATTTTGTAAGCAATAATTACGTCAAGAGGCAGATTATTTATTTAGACCATGTAATAAAACTAGGGAACTAGTATAAAAGAGTAGAGATACATTTTCTGGTCGATACGGCCGTTATATAGACTCTTAGGAATTTAATGCATTTAACTAAGGTGTATCCAAGTTCATATAAAGATATGAAATTTACTTAGTTAAATAAAATCAATTTGAACTCAAGAGAGCTAAAATTTAATACGTTAGAAGAATTCGACTGCATAAACATAATCAATTGCTATAAAAATTAGTGATTAAACCATCATTAAAAAAAAATCAAATTTTATTGTTTTATTATGTTTATAATAAAGAAATCAGAAAAATAAAATAACATCTTCTATTTGTTTCCAATTAAATTGAAGTTAGAAATAACTTAATCAACTGTTAGATAGTAGTCCTTGTAGGAATGATCATTCAGACTCATAGGTCCAATATAGTACTTGTGACGATTCGCGCATTTGCAGAATATAAATTCGACAACAAAAATCATGTGTGAAAATATATGAAACTTTCAAGCAATTATACTAGTGCAAAATGACAAAAGGATCCTCAGTCAGTGCTCATGTACTGAAAAAGATTGGCTGAATTAAGAAGTTGTCTCAATTGGGTTCAATCACGGTCTATGAACTAAGTATTGACTTAGTTCTATAATCTCTTCCAGAGAGCTATTCATAGTTTATTATGTATTTTAGCAGGAACAAGCTCGACTACATACTCCCTAAGTTGTTGAACATGCTTAGGGCTGTTGTGTCCAATGTCAAAGCTAGAGTAGACAAGTTTTGACCATTAATTCCTCTTAGGACACTAAGAGGAAGTCTAGAGAAGGCTTTGAAAAATCATCCAAAATGGCTTACGCGGTCAAAGTAAATAAGGACAATAGTAAGTCAAATGACCTTTGATATCATTGTGGAATGAAAGGTCATTTGAAGATGAATTACAAGACTTATCTTGCGAGCTTAAAGGGAAAGAAGTTTTCTGAAACTTCTAATTCATGTATCATTATTATTGAGGTTAATAAGTCAATTTCACTAGCTTATTAGATATAAGACACTAGATATGGATCTCATATTTGTATAAATATGCAGAAACTAAACAAAAGTAGATCACTGCAAAAAGGGAGAAGTTGACCTGTACGTTGAAAATGAGCAAAGGTTGCCGCATTGCCTGTACGAACTACTTCTTGCCTTTGCCTTAAAATACCAAATCTAATGACCATTATTATCATTTTGGAATGATAGGTCATTGGAAAGGAAATTGCAAGGCTTATATCTACTTCATTAGTTTCATGGGTATTGGATACTAGATATGGATCTCATATTTGTATAAATATGCATAAAACTAAATAAAAGTAGACCCTGCAAAATTGAGAAGTTTGCCTACATGTTGAAAATGGAGCAAGGGTTACTATATTACCTGTAGGAACATATTTCTTGCCATTACCCTTAGACTTATTATTAAAATTAGCGAAATATTATTTGTTTCCACCATTAACAAAAATATTATTTTAATTTCATGTTTGGGCATTAATTATAAATGTTAAGGATAATTGTTGTTTTCCTTTTGTCTTGGTAAGATAATTATTGATTATGATAAATTATAAGATGACATTTTTATTCTAGATATTTAGTCTTCTATTATGAGCATTGAAAATAAAAGGTATAGAAGTGATAGCATAAATAATATCTATCTCTGACTTTATAGGCTGGGTCATAAAAATGAAAACGCATTACCAAATTATATAGAGATAGATATTTGAGGTTAAATGATTTTGAATCATTTGAAAAATGTAAATCATGCCTTCTAGGCAAGATGAACAAATTTCCTTTTATTGAAAAAGAAGAAAGAGATGCATAATTACTGGGCTTATTACATACTAATATAAGGGACCCATGTCAATTGATGCTACGAAAAATTTCTCTTACTTCATCATGATTACATATGACCATTTGAGATATGATTATGTATACTCGATAAAATTCAAGTGTGAAACTCTTGAAAAGTTTAAGAAATTCAAGTTAAAAGTAAAGAAACAATTATGTAAAGGTATTCTCACATGAAGATATGATCGAGGTGAACAGTATCTTAAAGGTGAATTTTTCAATTATCTAAAAGAAAATAAGATTCTCTCGTAGTGGACTCCACAACTTAATGGTGTATTTAAAATGAAGAATCACGAAATATTAGATATAATGCAATCAATAATGAACCATGCAAAAATCCTAAAGTCGTTTTGGGAGTCATATGCACTAGTTGTCGCATGCTACTCACTAAATCGTGTCCCATTTAATGCGGTTGACAAAACTTTATATGAGTTATAGAGAGATAGAAATCCCAACTTGTTTCATATAAAAGTTTGGGGCTATGACTTTTATGTGAAGTATATTGAATCGGATAAGCTAGAGTTTGAGTCCAAGTCTACGTCTAATAAATCAATATTTGTGGGATATCCGATTCGATATCAATTGTATAATCCCATAGAGACGAAAGTCTTTGTCTCAAGACATGGTGTCTTCTTAGATAAATAGTTCATTCTAGCAAAGGATAGTGGAAGAAAATTAGAACTTGAAGAGGTTCAAGATACCATATATAGAGTTAATTAAGTAGATAAATCAGAGTTTGATCCCATACATGCCGAGGGATAAACTCTTGATCGGGAAATAGACTTTTGAGGACACTCCAACTTACGGTAAGTCTAGTAGGATCATTCGACCTCCTAGAAGGTATGAATTCCCGATTACCAATCAAATGTTATTAATCGAGGATGATGAGCCTAAATTAGAACTTGAAGAGGTTCAAGATACCATATATAGAGTTAATTAAGTAGATAAATCAGAGTTTGATCCCATACATGCCGAGGGATAAACTCTTGATCGGGAAATAGACTTTTGAGGACACTCCAACTTACGGTAAGTCTAGTAGGATCATTCGACCTCCTAGAAGGTATGAATTTAGGACAACTAATCAGGAATCACTAACCGATGATGATGAACCTATTAATTACGCATGAGTAAATTCAAATGTTGACTCAAAGAGATGGCAGGAGGCCATGGAATCCGAGATGAAATCGATGTATGTAAATAAGGTTTGGATATTGATCAACTCGCCTAATGAAATAAAACTCATAAGCTATAAATCGATTTACAAGAAAAAGGTCGACATGGATAAAAATGTTCATACATACAAAACAAGGCTAGCGGTGAAAGGTTATAAACAACGATAAGGAGTTGACTTTGATTAAACATTTTCATCTCTAGCCATACTTAGTTCATTCGAATTTTGATTGTAAAAATTACATACCATGACTATGAAATATGGTAAATGGATGTCAAAACTGCATTCATTAATTGAAACTTGCAAGTGGAAGTGTACATGACACAAACTGAATATTTTAAATACAAAGATGCTAAAAAGGTATGCAAGATTGATCGATCCAGATATTGATTAATACAAGCCTCCACGAATTGGAATCTTCGCTTTGATGAGACAATAAAAAAGTTTGATTTTAACAAAAAAAAAAAAAAACGAATTGTTTGTTTACAAGAAGACAAGTGGGAGCGCTATTGTATTCCTAATATTATATGTAGATGACATATTATTAATGGGAAACAAGGTCACTATAATTCAATCGATGAAATTGTGGAATTGTTCCAAGATTTGGGAGATGCAACTTAATATATAGAGATAGATCTAGAAGATTGCTTGACTTATCCCAATCTATATAGATGAAATTTTAAGAAAATTTTATATGAAGAAAATGAACTGAGAGTTTATGAATATAATAATACTAACTTCTAGTCAAACTAGGATGATAGCAAGTCTCAATAATGATAGATGTTTATTCTTAATAATTGAGCAGTTAGTTGAAAATGTTCAAAACAGGAAATAATTGTTGATTCAATAGCACAAGCCTAATACATCATTACTTCAGAAGCATCATAGGGTTGTGATCTGGATCAAGAAGTTCATTAATGAATTTGGAATAATTCCTCATACTATTGATCTCATACATCTGTATTGTGATAGCAATGAATTCATCACGCAAGCGAAGGAACTAAGGTCTTATTAGTGATCTAAATATATGTTAAGGTGATATCATTTCATTAGTAAAATTATACAAAGAAAGACGTAAAGGAAAAATAAATTCTCACAACTTATAATATTACAGATCCACGGACAAAAAGTTGGTACAAATGTGATTGTCATGTAGACTCTTATGATATTAGATATACAAGTGAATAAATCTAGCGCAAGTGAAAGTTTGTAAATGTTATGCCCTAAGTCTAATCAATTTTTGGACGTAAATACTTTTACTATGATTAATAAATTTTATTTATAACATATCTACTATCTAATTGAATTATTATTCTCATAAATTAATTAATAGAGTCCATATATTCAAGTTTTGGTAACTTATTAATCACAATGAATTGTGAGTGTGAGAAACAAATTACATATGGCTGAATCTAAAATTATCTATTGTCGTAAGTAATAATGAGATACAGATATTATCTACATGTGTGACATTTCTCACTTATGAAATAAGTAAATGATTTAACAAGTTAAAATGTTGTGACATTTAAAAGATCACATGAATATAATTTTGTTAAGAAAACAAAATATTGGAGATCCGCGGATATATTCTATGTGGATAGCTATCAGAGCGTTAGTGGTTAATTTCTAACGTTTAGTAGTGGAATTGGTCCTTCAACTTAAGCCATGATAGTGCCTATATGAGGATAGTAATACTTATGTAATATCGGATATTACTCTACTAAGAATCGCTAATACATCATTGTTCAGGTATTTCAAGAATCTTATGAAGGTTGTAAATGATCCATTTTAAATTTGTCACTTTAGATAGTAAGGAATTATGATATACGTTTAATTCGGTTAAGGTGATAATGAAATCCTTGGCTAATGTGAGTTTATAAGTTGAAAAGACTTTCGTCATTTATTAACCTAATAGTGGAATAAAAGATATGACCGATAATTGAGATAACACATTTTAATATCTTGTAATTGATCATGTCAATATGACGAATGAATTAAAGTTCATGGTAAATGAACAAATTTAGTTTTGTCACATCATGTGACATTTTTATCATATGTATTGCATTAACATCTTGCTAGATGTTAATACGGGATGATGGATTTCGAATTAATTAATTTACTAAAAGGGATTTTAACTTTTTCTTATTTCGATTACATCATTTGACATCATGATCGGGAACCTAGTGAATCACACACAAAAGGAAGAACTAAAAGAATAATATTATGAATTAATTAATTGACAAGTGTTGGACTAGACATTTAATTAATAAACTAAAAATCTTTAAATTGTCTTCGTTCCATGGCCTTGAGAGTAGCATCCCAAAAGTGTCCCTAAAACTATTTGCTCATTCTCTTACTTTTCGTATAACTTCGTAAGGTCCTTCCCATACGGGTCCTAACTTGCTCGGTGGGTGACCAGTTGCTGCAGCATTTCGGAGCACTTGATCTCCAATTCTAAATCTCCTTGTTTTGACCTTGATGTTGAAGTGTTTGGCTATTTTGTTTTGATAGCTTGCGGTCCTTATAGATGCTTGCTCCCTTATTTCCTCAAACAGGTCAAGATGCTTGGTAATTTGCCCTGTGATGTATGGCTCAATCATCCTTTAATCTGTAAATTAATTATTTGATTTTTTTATTAATGGGTTTAAATTAATTGATTGGATTAATTAACTTATGGGCCAAGTTTAATTTATAAGATTAATCAAATATTGAAATGTCTTATTTTATTGAGTAGGTCAAGTCCACTTAAATATTCATTAGTTGTATGAGTTTGAATTTTTCATAAGATTTTACGATAGCAATTGAGATTGCAATTACAACTTAGAACATATCTTACAATATCGTAATCTTGCTAACACAATAATCTGTCATTGTTGTTCTTCTGTGTAGATTACCATTGGATGCTGGACAATTGGTCAGCAGTGATTTGAAAAAAGTCTTGCAAAGATCGTGTTTGTTTGTGATCAAAATTTTCTAAAGAGTTCGAAAAATTTACTAAATGTTCTAGTCACGATCTCTATTTAAACACAGAGACAATTCTTCAATGGAATTGAAATTATTTAAAATTTCATCTAGCATTTATAAGTAAATTCTCAACAAAAAGTAAAAAAAAGACACACTAAAAAAGATTTCACATAGTCGTATCGTTCTTCATATTAAAATAATTCACAAGAAATTATTTGATACTACATTCCGTACCAATAAATGTCACAAGCAACGTGACAAATCAGTAGTCTCGTCCAATTTATAAAAATAAAAAATAAAAAAATAATACCCAAATAACACATTTTACGATGATGGTTAATTACAATAAAAGGAGTTGCACTTATTGGTCCGAAATGTAGTATCAAATCATTTTCTTTTGAATTATTTCAATATGAAGAACATATTTTATTACAACCATAAGAAAATTTACCTAACTATTCTTTTTAATTTTTTTCCTCCTAAGTTTTGCGAATTATTCATGGCTTACAAACACCAAAGTCGATATGTGTATGTTTTTAGTGTCTTTTGTGCTTTCAAAGGTTAAGTGATTTCAAAAGATCCATTGCTGATCTAATCAGCTTTATTGTTTCTCATTTTGAACTTTAAAAGACAAAATCTGGTTATACATATTAAACGCATAAAAAAAAAATTGTTTTAGTTGTGATTAGAATAAAAAAAAATAAAAATTAGAATTACAATAATGGGTTATATTAAAGTGTTTATTTTGAGTTGTAATCAATAGAGTTAGTGTAAGTTTGATAAAATACAAGTTATGCTAGAATTCTATTTAATCAACATATACTTTATCTATTTATTAATAGATAGTTATAACTTCAAAAAAAGAAAATATATTATTAGGATAAAATATTTATAATATTAATGAATTAAGTAAATATTATAATTTGTTTTTGTCGTTAACGCTACTGTTCATATGTGTGATATAATATAATCGACTTGTTTAGATAGATTTATGAAAGATTTACATTGTAATTGGCACAATGCAATTAAATATACAATTATTGTGGGTCAATATGTTACCTGAACTCCAAGAAAAAAAGAATGGATGAATGGTTTAGAAAAAAAGGGTAATTGGCGCAAAATTCTCCGATGTCTAACTTTATTGCGAAATACTTCATATCCTTCAAATTGGCCAAAATCCCTCTGGATGACATTTTTAAGTTCGTAATAAAATATTCTTCAATTTTCAAAGTAAAGCACTGTGAAATAACGAATATAACATTCTATTTAAATAAAAGAAAAGAAAAGAAGAAAAAAATAAAGAATATTTTAATCGTAGTCCAAATTTTTCAAAAAAGTATAAATCAATCCCAAATAAATAATTAAGAAATTAAATTAAAAAAAAAAATCTCTTTCTCCCACACGTACCCATCGTCCTCCTATGTAATACTCCGACCCACATGAACCAAAATGTCACTAAAATAATTGTACCTTAGCCGTAGACTTAATAATTAACTATTCTTTTATCGGGAAGCATAAAGAATTAATTTTAAAAAAAAAATTGAGAATTTTTTTCTTTTAAACAATATATTTTTCCATGCATATTACCTATTTTATTACATGGACAATGACATGCATGTGTTTACCCAATAAATAAAAGGTTTTAAACAAATTTTCCATGTATGCACATCGTTAAAGAGTAAATAAAACTAAACTGTTTTCTTTTTCTATTTCTCGTGGCATGTACCAAAATAAATTCGTTTGCAAAGCTATCGACCCCAAAACTTCACGAAATTTTAATAAAGTAGGAACTTCCTTAGAATATGACATCCAAAAATTCGTTTCTATCGACAATATATGAGGTAATAAAATATTTGCCAAAACCCCGTAGCAATTCGATTTGGAAGATAAACTAGCACAGTTTACTTAAAGTGACATATAAAATTTTACAGCTATCAGATTGATAAGACTTCAAGTTTATCCAGTAGCAAACCCATGAGACTATCAAACCTCACATGTTTTGTCCAAGAATTTCAAGTAACGAATGCGTTGTGAATTTTTTGAAGTCAAGGGCAGAAGTTGAATATTTTTTTTTAAAAAAGAAAAAAGAAAAGAAAAAGAAATACTAAATCTTATCGCTAACATTTTTTGTGATAAACGGTAACTTGTACATTAATTTCTATGAAACATAACTAATTCATCAAAAGCTTCTTAGAATAGTTCCACAAATGATGTTTATAGAAATCCGTTTATTTAAAAACACGTAGACATTTTATAATCGAATAAAATCTTTTAAGTCACTAGCTTCTCTATAACACGTTGCATCTTGATCAACCAGCATCCATGCCCCAAGAAAATCAAGGGAAAAGCCAATAGAATAAGGAAATAACAATACAAATCCCCAAATATAACATTAAATCATCTTTTACCTATAATTTGGTCCTTTTGAAAAATAACTTGTGCAAATCTAATCTTGAAAATATTTATTTAAGGCATATCGAACTAGTATTGGGTTTTCATTTCTTATGTAGATCGGTATAAGGTTGTCTATGGGCAAGGCTTGTAGTTGACTTGTGGCGCTAGATCATCACATAAAAAGAATGAGCCTAATTTCATTTTTTTTTTCGGGCTTCTACATCCCCTTACATCTTAAAAAAAATTCATCCTCGAAATTTACCTTATGTTGGACAAAGTGTGTCGGATATTTGTCTTTAACTTCGTCTTCTCTTTTTCAAGTAGCTTCTTGTACTCCATGATTATTCCATTGTACCTTGATCAGTTGAATTTCTTTTGTTTGTGACTTACGCAACTTTCAATTCAGAATTATAATTGGAAGTTCCTCATAAGATAAATATTTTTGTACTTTCAGAGATTAGTAATTGACCACATGATCAAGATCATGCACATACTCCTGATCATCGATATATGAAACACATTGTGAACTGTCGATAGTTCGGGCGGCAAAAGCGATCGATAAGCCACATTCCCAACCCTATCAAGTATTTGGGAAATGTCCGATATAATGAGGTTGTAGTTTGCCAAACCTAAGTACACCCTTATTGGTGCCACATTTAAAAAGACCTTATCTCCAACTTGAAATTCCAAGTCCTT
>CAIGRS010295192.1:0-10245 GCA_903798395.1 Fraxinus floribunda
GAGTATTAGATATATTAATTTTGACACCGTTGGTTCCCTGAGAATTTTGTTAATTATTGAAGAATGTATTAATTATTAGATTGTCTACTGTATATGTTGCCCATTGGCAAAATGGACAAACAGAAGTTTACTGTTTTAAAAATAAACAGTTGAGATGAGTTAATAAATTAGTTTATTGATTTATATTTGTAATATTATGAATAATTAACNATTTCAACCTTCTCAAATCTACTTGAATAATTAACTGATTGATGCCATACGAATGATCATAGTATAACAGTAACTTTGTTACATGCAAATATAGTCATGAATGGTGACTATTGGTAACTTTTAAAAAGAGAACCTGATTTCCAGATTCTATACTTCTTCCAATATTAGAATGCATAATTAGTGTGCCACTTTGTCCCTTGATAATAGCATGTTGTCACAGTTCCTTAGATAACAGATCTAATGCATTGCTAATTCTTCATTGTTAAACTATGGGTATGGGATGTGCATCTCTTATCACCTCATGGTGGGTGAAAGGATTAAAGTAGATATCAACGATGGGTATCAACATAATTGCCCCAAACAAACTGCAAGGAACATTTACTATATTAATAGCGTGGGCCATTTTTACGAAAAATTTACACAATGTATTTCTGTTCTGAATTTCTCTCTTTGTAGAAAAGAACTCTCAAGTTCTTATAAGCCCCTTCACACCTGAAAAAAAGACACTTTTCATTTTGTTGACTATGTGTTTAGTCTGATGAGGAGGATCATACCATTACATCACACAACTCATATTTTGATCTTTGCATTAGAAAGGAAATTAACCTTTCATTTTTATTGCTTTCTTGAAATTTTCTTTGCCACCTATACAATTTCTTGAGTTTCCTCAGTTTCCAAGTTTGTTAACAGCGTTCAATGTAGTGGGTTATCATCAGGTTTATACTCCTTTGTTTTTCTTTTTGGAACATCTTTTGGGCCTAGGATCTTTTAATAATGGTGGCACTCTGACTTATTCTCCACATTTCCTATTTTCAGATTTTTTGGGTGATTCAGAAACAAGACTGGTATACAGCGGATGTTTATGTATACAAAGACTTAATTATTTCATTAGCTAGATGCAAAAAGATGGACGAGGCAATGGAGTTATGGGAAAATATGAGAAATGAAGGTTTGTTCCCTGATTCTCAGACGTATGCTGAAGTTATCCGTGGTTTCTTGGCATATGGGTCTCCTGCCGATGCCATGAACATTTTCGAGGACATGAAGAAGTCTCCAGATCCACCTGAGGAATTGCCATTCAGGATATTATTGAAGGGGCTTCTTCCGCATCCCTTGTTGAGGAACAGGGTCAAGCAGGATTTTGAGGAAATATTTCCCGATCAGCGTGTTTATGATCCTCCAGAAGAGATATTTGGATTACGATGAGGTATGTATTCAAATGATAGGTGCATTTTTTGCCACTTATGAGTAAACCTGATCACTAGAAAATAGTCTTTTCTCCGAGTAATCACTAGATAGTGTCTCAGGTTTCAGAATTTTTTTTGCTGGAGACGAAAGTCGTAACTTAATTGCTTCAATCTAAGGTGCTCTGCTGTTCTAGACGAGATAGAGAAAGTTATTTCGTTAGTGAAGTTACTTCCAGAATTTTGCTAATCTAGGCATTCGATACTGGAAAAGCAGCTCTGATTGTCCTTTCGCAGTGGTGTGATAGGTGAAGTTACGTACTTATTTGTGCTTTGTTTTCCTCTTCTAATGAGATTTGAACTTTTACAAGCACACAGTCAACTTGAACGAGTAAAGCTTAACCCGATTTTAGGTATGGTACATGTTGGGCAGCATCACAATGGTGTAAAGTGGTCGATTCACGAGGCATTTCATACAAAACAGATTTATCGATTATCATGCAATCCACTCGTGTTTGGGTTACATAAATCACGTCGCTCAGTGTATAAATAAATTGTAATAAAAAGGTTGAAAATATGTAGAAGAGTAATATCGATTTTCCCAATGTCTTGAAAACTTGTTTACACACTCGAATATTAAGAAATCACCGGGGGGGGGGGGGGGGGAAGCAGGATTTTGAGGAAATATTTCCTGATCAGCGTGTTTATGATCCTCCAGAAGAGATATTTGGATTACGATGAGGTATGTATTCAAATGCTAGGTGCATTTTTTGCCGCTTAAGAGTAAACCTGATCACTAGAAAATAGTCTTTCTCCGAGTAATCACTAGATAGTGTTTCAGGTTTCAGAATTTTTTTTGCTGGAGATGAAAGTCGTAACTTAATTGCTGCAAGCTAAGGTGCTCGGCTGTTCTAAACGAGATAGAGACAGTTATTTCGTTAGTGAAGTTACTTCCAGAATTTTGCTAATCTAGGCATTGGATACTTGAAAAGCAGCTCTGATTGTCCTTTCGCAGTGGTGTGATAGGTGAAGTTACGTTTTTAGAGACTTATTTATGCTTTGTTTTCCTCTGCTAATGAGATTTGAACTTTTACAAGTACATAGTCAACTTGAACGAGCAAAACTTAACCCGATTTTAGGTACGGTGCATGTTGGGCAGCATCGCAATGGTGTAAAGTGGTCGATTCAGGAGGCATTTCATAGAAAACAGATCTATCGACTATCTTGCTATCCACTCGTGTTTGTGTTACATAAATAACGTCGTTCGGTGTATAAATAAATTGTAATAAAAAGGTTGAAAATATGTAGAAGAATTTTTGTCATATAAACGAGTAATTTCAATTTTCCCAGTGTCTTGAAAACTTGTTTATACGCTCGAATATTAAAAGGGTGTTTTGTGTGGATTAAAATCAGAATTTTAGAAAGATTTTGATAGAAGTTTTTAAAATGTGTGGCTGATATTGATTGTTTGACTTTGACTTAGATTAAAATCAGGTTTTAATTCGGCCCTAACAAGTCCTAAGAAATTAGGGCAGGGTGGGGTTGGGTGTTCAATGGGAACCAAAAAATATATTTCTCTACAAAACTACCTCGTACAACAACGTTTGACTTCACAAATAACATGAGTCCCTGTTTGACCCACATTGAAATTTTCAATATCATTTTTTTACTCATTTTCAACTACATATTTTTCAATAAAATAATATTTTCCATCACATCAATAACTTTTCCTCATTTTTCAACCACGTATTTTTCATCAATCTACTATTTCAGAATACATTCTTCCAAAATAATGTGGTTTAAACACACCCCTATTTTTTTTTACTATTTTATTTTCATTTTCAAAGATTACAAGAGACTAGAAACTTGTAAAATGGTAAGACTCGAGTCGTCAACAGGCATGACAAAATATCTCAACATCGTTCCACCTCGTGTTGCCTCCCCCATTTGGAGTAGGGGTTCCATGCTCCCAATGAGTCAGGGAACATGTTTTCTTTAAAAAAAAAAAAAAAAGGTGGCAAACGAGTCGAGCGTTTAATCGACTTGTCAACTCGGTTTGGTTGATTGGTAACTCAAGCTCATTTTGAGATGTGTCATGAGTCGAGTCGAATTAATTTTTTCACGAGTCGGGTCGTGGTTGGCTCGTTTTGTTTATTTTATTTTTGGACTTGTTTTATTAAATTTTTAAAAATATTGCTCACTCTGTACTTATTTTGTTAACTTATGGTGTGTTTGAGCCACATTATTTTGGAAGAATGTATTTTAAAATAGTAAATTGATTGAGAATGTGTTGTTGAAAAAGAAGGAAAAATTATTGATGTGATGAAAAATATTATTTTATTGTAGAATATGTGGTTGAAAATGAGCAGAAGCATGATAATGAAAATTTTAATGTATACCAAACAGGGGCCTAGTTAGAAAATTATTTTGCAATGGGAATTTTATTTCAAAATCAATGGATTTACATTTCATTAGTGGATTAACTTGATTTGACNGAGAATGAAAATTTTAATGTGACTCGAACAGGGCCTTGGTGCCGAGAGAGAGAAAGAGAGAGAGAGAGAGAGAGAGAGGTCCATAAGTTAAAGTGTCAAGCCAATCATAAGACTTGGGCACAAGTCGAGCTCGTCCATAGGACGAAGCCAAGGTTGGGTGTTTACAAGCTTAATCGATGTGGAAAATAGGAATATTCTAATTCGTCCGTCCTAAACCTGTGCTACTTCTAGAAAATTTATGCAAATGGGAAATTTCGTTAGGTTCAACAAACGGCGTCGACTGAGTGATGAATGTGTAACACGGTGCATAGTTCAGTGACCATCGAGACATATTTTTAAGTTCAGTTATAAAATAGTAGCACTTGACCAAGTTCAGTGACCACTGAAATACATTTCCAAGTCAACTTATTAAGTACTAACAATTTTCCCCCTCAATTCGACCTCTGTGAAGGAAGAAATTAAAAAAATGAAGGGAAAAAGATGAAAAATCAAATCGACCTTGATTACCTTAGCACTAATTCAAACATTTTTGTACTTTTATGTAATTTTTCTCAATCATTTTCTTTCAATGTTCCTATTGTCCTTCTTTCATTTTTTTATGCGAAGTTCGAGATACGGTGAATTGATATGAGTTGATCCAAAAATCAAATGTACTTTTGGGTAGTTGGTGATAAAAAGAATATGCTAGTCGGGGATTCGATGACACATTAAATCATTCAAAATTTAGCATCGCGTATCTTCCATTTGGGCAGCAAAACTTTCAGTTAAAGACTAATGTCGTCCATTTATTTTGGAACGAACATCAGCAAAAGTTCGATTTTTATTCGATTTATAGGTCTTTGATTTTTCGTCTCATCTTTTATCCTCTCATTTTCTTTGATTTCTTTTTTCATAAAAATCGATTTGAGGGACTTAATAATTGAATTTAAAAATATATTTCATTGGTCACTGAACTATACTAAGTGTTACTATTTAATAATTGAACTTAAAAATGTATCTCGATAATCACCGAACTTCATTAAGTGCTGCTATTTTATAACTGAACTTAAAAACGCATATCAATTATCACTGAACTATACACCGTGTTACCCATTCATTACTCAAATCAACATCGTTTGTTGAACTTAATGAATTTTTCCATTTGAGTGATTGATGGATAATACGGTTCATAGTTTAGTGACCATTAAGATACATTTTTAAGTTTATTTATAAAGTAGTAACATTTGACGAAATTCAATAACCATTAAAATACATTTTTAAATTCAGTTATTAAGTGCTAACACTTGACAAAATTCAGAAACCTACTCTTTTCACTATTAAGGTTTTGTTTTTTTTTTTCCCCCACTAATTGTTCGTGTAACAGGGTTCTTTTCCGTTTTCTAATTGTTCAATAAAAAGATGACACGTGTCCCTGGTAAAAATCGTGTAACAGGGTTGTTTTCTACCGGAGTAAATTGGAATCACTAGACACCCACCTTCAATTCTCAGGCCTCATCCAATACACATAAATTATACTTCATCGGTAACAGGAAATTAGAGAGGGGGAAAATGGCATCGACGCTGAAATATGTTCGCGTTCCACCGAACTCGGCGAACTTGGAGGAGGCGCGGAAGCGGGTTTTCGAGTTCTTTAAGACGGCGTGCAGATCCATCCCTACCATCATGGACATCTACATCCTCGACGACGTCGCCAAACCCTCCGAGCTTCGCTCCACCGTCGCCTCTGAGATCCGCAAGAACGCTCATGTTACTGACCCCAAGGTCCCCTCCATCTTTCCTTCCTAATTACGTCTAATATGCATATTAAATTTACTTTTTATTTTCGGTGTTTTTAATGCTCAATTGAGGCGTTGTAAATAAGATTGAAAATAATTTATACAGGTTAACTTGCAAGTTTTTTCTTTCTAGATATTGTGCAATATAGTTGATTTCAGTTGATCTTTGGTTGTGGAAACCTGAAATTAGCAGTGGGCGTTCTTATGTTGTTACACAATATGAAGGCTGTGTACAGAAANGGTTAACTTGCAAGTTTTTTCTTTCTAGATATTGTGCAATATAGTTGATTTCAGTTGATCTTTGGTTGTGGAAACCTGAAATTAGCAGTGGGCGTTCTTATGTTGTTACACAATATGAAGGCTGTGTACAGAAAATAGAGTGAGCTATAGGAATTTATATATCTAGGTCGAGACAAGATAAATCTAATAAGGAAGGTGTTCAAATAAATTTTTGATTTCCAAGCCCAAATGGTAGGATAACAGGATTTGGATGAACTGAGCTTCTTTAATATGATAGTGTGATGGTAGAAACTTCTTCAGGGCCAGAACCATTTTGTGGCTAGTATTTAATTTGTTACTAAAATAGAATAACTGAAGTAGGAAAGACTGAACTTTAGGAACTTACCGAGCTAAAAGTGAATGACAAAAGAAGCACATTTGCACTGTAGCAAAAGATGCAGGTAAAGTAGTAGTACCAATGGTATATTCAATACTAGATTGGAACGAGAAATCTTAAAAAGTATTTTTGAACTACAGAAACTCTTGATGTAGAGTGACTTCATTTCTTAATCCCTTATCCCTCCATGGTACTGCGCTAGCATTTTCAGTCTAAGCTGTTGCAAAGTTGGGGGGCTTTGAGAATTAGTGGAATCATTTTGCACAATAATTAGTTGATTGCTTCCCGTGACTTGGCTAAGGAGGGATTTTAAAAAGAAATCTCAATCCTGAGGGGTTGCTCAATTGGTCTGGCTTTGGGTTTGCTCCCGACGATCACCAGTTTGAGTCCCCTCACGCCACTGAGGTGAGTACCCGATCGTAAATTTCAGGACCTCGTGTGATTAGTCGAGGTGCGCATAAGCTGGCCTGGGATTATAAATAAAAAAAAAAAAAAAAAGAATTAATGAAATCTCCCTCAATTTATTTGTTTTGTATTTTGGTGTAGGAAAAATTTCTTGAATTAGGGATTGTGACGGTGGATTGGAGGTTGAAAGGGATTATTTGGTTGATGCAATTTCATAAGTTTATTTAGGGGACCAAAGGTAGATAGTAAGATTAATTTTTCTTATTACACTATAGTATAGGGCTATAAATGACTGTTTGGGGACTATGAACTGAACACTTGAAACTGGATGGAGGGGTTCCCTGGATATTGGTTTCCAGGCTCTGTGTTTCAAATTTTCAGAATCACCAGGAAGCAAAGTGATTGCTAAGGGGTCCATTCTGTGCTACGGTCTATTCGTTCAAAACTGACTATTTTTTTTTACTATGTTTTAAACTTATTGCTGACCTTGAAGGAAGTATTCTGGTATAACCTTAATTTTTTTATTTTTTTTTAACAGGTAAAAATGCATTACTCTCTGTTTTATTTCTGTGTTGGAATCAGTGTAATGATGGAGCCAACCAAAGTTAATAGAAATTGCTTTTCCTCTGGGGAGTCTCGCATATATTCGATAATCCTGAAATTTGATACTGGCCATTTAAAACAAAAAATTTGGTAGCTCGTTCTTTTCTATGCTTTTCACTAAAACCTTTGAAGCAACAATGTTGAAATGAAAAGGTTAATAATAAATTAATAACCTAATTACCACGATGTTGGTAGCAGTCCATTTACTTCATCAGTATTTGAGATTAAACCCATGTTTGTCTCCCCTTCTTTCTATTTTTTTTTTAAATACTCATTTTTAATCACATATTCACACAATAAAATATTTTACAAGCAAACCCAAAACTTTTCCCCATTTTTTAACCACAAATTCTCCAAAAAATCATTATTTAAAACAATTTTTCCAAAGGGCTAATTTTTTTTAATTATCCATAAAACCCAATAACATCATCTGAAAATTTTAAAAACTTATTGGGTGTGTAATGTAAAAGAAGCCTACACCGAGCATACCTCATTTTTCATTTTGCAACAAATAGTGTTATTCCTAAGAACAAATTGCCAAAACCCAAATGGTATCATTTAGCCAAATTTGATGATCTACCCAAATTGTATCATTTAGCCAAATTTGATGATCTATCAAGTGTAATGCTGTAATTTAACACCTGCAGTTTGACTTGAATAAAAGCTGTTGTCAAACCCGATCAACCTTTTGAAAGTGTCTGCTGCTTTCAAGGGCAATTTGGTTGGGTATTTTAAGTTTGGGCGTGTATTTTGATTCGATGCTTGCATGGTTAATATTTATTTGAGCAAGATCAAATACATCTTGCTTCTTCACAAACATGTTTGAACATTAGCATCTTTTTATTACAAACTGTCAAAAACTTTTCAGCACGAAAGTCAGTTGAAGAAGCAGTACTCTTGTTCTATAGATGCTCAAACTTGAACATCTAGTTACATTTTGTAATAGAGATTTCGAATGTGTAATGGTTAGAACTAAGATATCAGTTAAGAGTTATCAATTAACTTTTGCGATATTTGTAATATACAGTATTGTAGTTAAAAAGCTGAGTATCTCCAATGTCTTCATTATGGTTGGTGAATTCTACAGGTTATAGATATGCTGCTCTTCAAGGCGACGGAAGAGTTAAGCAACATTGTGGAGCATGCAAAGCAGAGGCACCATATTATTGGACAATATGTGGTAGGTCGGCAAGGCCTTACGCAAGACCTAGGAATAAAGGATCAGGGCAACTCCAATTTCCTGAAAAACTTCTATAGCGGAAACTATTTCTGAACCTTCTTTCCTTGTGGATCTGTTTCGTGTAGTTTTTCTATCGAGTAGAGCGAGTAATAAAGAGAAGTTTGCTTGTGTTTTCTTGCTCCTCTTGGATGTTAAATCCATGTGCTCATTTCTGAAGAACATTTATTCTTGTGGTGTCTGCTTCACATGAAACCAAGTAATTTCGTCAACCTTTGGAATTGTTACTTTTGTAAGAATTTTATGAAATTGTCACTACACATTTTTCTTCAACTTTACTATTGCATTATTTTTACCGTTGGTTTTTTCTATCTTGTCCCATTTAAATTAGAATTGGGAAAAGAGCGAAGACAAATATTCCTCAATGCAATCTTCGAGCATTGTGTTTTCAAAGAGATTGTGAGTGAAATTTCGTATGATAAGTCTTTTAACTAGTTCATCTCCTCTTTCAAAAGGTTTTCGATCCGAAGAAGTAGAAGAACGTGGGTGTGAATTTTTAATACTCGCCTCGAGATTAGAATGCGACGAAAAAGCACTGAAGATACAGGTTAACATTATCTTATGAAATATGGAGTGTAAGTTGCTTATTTTGAATTTAATTATGCCTCGATTGGGCTCCATTAAAATGAGATTTTGAAAATAAGTGTGTTTTAGAATAATGATTTTTGGGAGAATGTAAGGTTAAAAAATAAAGGAAAAGCTTTAAATTTGAGTGTAATAAGATTTTATTAAAAAAAATGTGGATGAAAATAAGAGAGGAAAATGTATTTTTTAAATAATGGGGACCAAACAATGGCTTAGAGATGTTTGAAAAGAGAAATTAGCTCATGTTTGATTTAAATTAAGCTCCCGTTTAGCCCCATTAAAATTATAATCAAATTTTCACTCCCTTCTTATCAACTACGTATTTATCAATAAAATATTATTATATGTAAACTCATTTTTTTTAACCACACATTATTAAAAAAAATTATTTTAAAAATTATAATCTCAAATAATGAGAGTCGAACGGGGCTAAAATTAGGCCCCTATTTGAGCCCTATTATGACAAGAAAATGAATTTTAGAATATTGTTTTTATTTTTTTGAGAATGTGTGGTTAAAAAAAAGGAAATTTTTTATTTACGTGTAAAATTCTTTTATGAGAGAATATTTGATTGAAAATGAGTTTTGACAAAAATAGTTTTCGAAAACAATTATGCTACATATATATCATTTTTTATATCGTGTCACATGACAGCACATATAGACAATTTTATAAAAAACGCACACTTTCCCGGCAACAATTTTTTGAACTCCAATGTAGTGTAAACAATGATATCAACCAACCAATGTACACTTAGCATTACTCTTTTGAAAAATAGTTATGCTAATTGTACATTAAAAGTGTACATTAAGGTTGACACTGTGTGATGTGTCAAAATCTGTGTCATCTATTGTTTAAAGTGTTGTTAAAGTCAATGTATAAAACATTATCACATCATAATAATGTCAAATTTGATGTTAAACATGATGTATGCATATCAAGATTGTTTAAAAGAATGGGAGTCAAACATGAAATAGATTTTGATAAAAATTATAATGGGGGTTGCTATTTACATTTCACAGTTTTTATATTTTTATCTCACTCTATATCCATTCATATTAAAATATTACAATTTTAAAAAATTACTATTTTCATCAACTTCAAATTTCAATATTATCTTTATTAAATTCATACA
>CAIGRS010295231.1:0-10208 GCA_903798395.1 Fraxinus floribunda
ACAAAGTACCAACTTCCATCATTTTAACAGATAATGTTTCAAAAAAAAAAAATCGGGGGCAGCCCCCGTGGGCCCCCACCCATTCAACTCTGGGACCCCCCTACTTCGACAGGCTAGCTCCGCCCCTGCCGCCAATCTTTAATCTTCGCCCACGTGCACGAAGATAAGGTGCATTAAAAGAATAGATGCTGTCCAGTTTCCATATGTGACCACCAAAAAAACACAATTTCTGTCGATGTCAGGCAGTGGTAGCCTATCCTTCGCGAGTAGTTTCACCAGGGCACTCCACCATAAAATAAAGGAATGTTTTGGAGTGATAAATGGCCTCCAAACCTCATTAGTCCACACCTCTCTCTCCTCTTGGCCGAAAAAACTCATAGGCAGCTTGTACTGAAAACTGCCCAGCTTCGTTCCAGTTCACCAGTGGGTCGATGGTTTGCGTGGTCAGGTCCAGCAAACCATGACTTTGGGCTTTATCCTTTTTCTTCAGGTTCTTCTAGGGTTCTCTGGCCTTGTTGGAGCTAGTGCTTGGTTTGACCTACTGTTACGTTTGCAATGACGTTATTACTATCTTGAGTTGAACTTTCATGTCTTGTTATCTGAAAGGAGCCCCTTCTCTTGCATCTAAAGCATGCAAATGTACTGGTTATTCCAGACTTTGGGAATGCATCTTTTTCATATGGAGTGATATCCTTGAAATGCTGGCATCATTAGCTCTTTTAGTTAACAATTGATGCACAATTGCACAAGAGCTTTAATATCCTTCATACTTCTTTTCCTTATCTGTAGGGACTTGGTTTATTTCCCACAACTCACCACAACCAACATTTTAACTTCGGCCGGGGAATGGTTGCTGGTCATGTCTACTATTTCCTTGAGTCGGTGTACCTGATCATGACAGGTTGGCATCCCCTGATAACTCCGACTATTATCAAATCCTCGTTTGTGGTTGAGCCTGTAGTGGCTGCTTGGCATGCAGAAGTAAGATTTGCTGCTCCACCTTTAGACGATGTTCAACAGAATTGATCAGATATGTGGGCATGCCGCCGTCACACTATCTGACCATTCCAAATTTTAGCTTACATTTCCTTACCTCTGATGCAAAATTACAGTGAACTGGAAGATACATCTGTAAATTTCTTGAAATCTTTTTGTCAACGAGTAGTTTTCCTGAATTGGACATCCTCCTGGATCTGACCTAGGCTCGGGATTGATAGGAATTTATACAATTTCAATTGAGCTGATGTAACTATTTCCTGAGGCCTCAAACCCTGTAAAGCTTTACAACAAAGGGATTGTACTGTAACCCACCTAAGCACCTTGCAAGGGGTGGGTTTTAATTATAAAAGTCAAAGTACTCAAAAGGTTCCAATCTAACAAAATCTCCAACATTACAATGGCGAATAATTTTATCACGTGCTAACTTCTATAAATGCTGTCAAATGTGAACCTTTTCCAACCCACAAAATTATAACAAGAACAACAGAATCTCTATCAGCTTGAGCTCCATACACATACAGGTAAAAAGAACTGAGGACAAGCCACTCCAGAGAAATAAAACATCTGGATTTCTTTCCAGGCTCCACTTCAATCTCTTCAAGGTCACTAATTTCTAAACTGGAACCTTGGGAACCCAACTCAATACCACTGCCAGCAAAAACGAACCATGACTAGCGGATGGGATGGTATTGAGCTGATACTCTTTTGGGAGGTAGCTTGCGCAAGATGAACAACACAAGTGCTGAAGGAAGAATCTCGACCAGCTGTTTTAGCATAAACTATGTGAGAACAATAAAGTTGGGAAGAAAAATGTAGCAAACTTGATAAAAGACCTTTACCATGTAATAGATGAGATTCAAAATTGGATGGTCCAATACTTCAAGAGACGCATATGGGTCGAAAGCAGCTAGCCCAACCTGCAGAATGTTGCAAAATATAGGCGTCATAAGATCAATAAGGAGTGCATCTAAGAATGCAGTTCGAAGTGTTTCAAAAATGTTAATAAACGGTTTTGGTTATATATAGACAGAAATGAGCAGTAGATAGATGGACAATACTCGTGGATCTCACATAATGCGTGGATTAAAAAGTAGTTTAAATGTTTATAAAACTAAGCCAACTTTAGGCTAAGATACACTCCAGAATTCCAAAAAGTAAATCCAATTCTCCAACTTATGATTGCTTTATGCCTTTTCACATCTGTAGATGTCTGGGAAATTTAAAGAATTTAAAATGACTGCCACCACGTTTGCGGGTTTATACCACAGGTAAAGAAATCAGGACATATTGGCCTACAAATCCACTCCCTCACAATTCCCTAGTAATTAAGAAATATACACACTAAACTCCCACGTCCTACCTCACAAAGCAACATTTACGTTGTACTCCAATAAATTCAAATAAATAATAAACATCATTTCATGCACAGTTGCATTTAGTTTTAGGAATAGGGAACTCTGCCTAGTGCCAAAATCCTAAGAAGGGATGCAGTCAAAAGTGAGGAATAACATGTCAGAAAACACTCAATATGGCTTCTGGATGTTTGCTATTTGTTTTGTTCTTAATTTTTCTAATAATTTTATTAATCACAATTTGCCTCTTTTTCTCCCTATGAATCAATCTTTTCAAGTCCTATAGTATCCATGATACAAATTGAACCCTAGATGTCCAAGTAGAAAAAGGACAGTCTCCACTGAAAAAAGAAAAAGAAAAAAAGTTACTTATTAAAATTTGACACGTGTTAATACTATGTGCAGTCTTAGGTCACTTGGCAATATCAACAGTAACAATGCATTTTATATGGGGATAGATCAATAATAAGCAGAAACAGTGGGATGCTTCCCATGTAGAATTAAAGAAATGATGGGAAGTTTTAGTTGGGCCTGAATCAGGATATTCAAACTTCAAACTGAGGCTAGAAATAAAGATGCAAAAGAAGTATGCCTGAAACAAGTACTGGTGCCAGAATATTTTAAAGATTTCCGAGAGATTTTCATTGGGCACTCTTTAACTTATTTGACTTCTCACCCTGGAAGATAAAAAACACAACAATTCAACCAACACCAAGTCATGCGTGCTATTTGTGCAATCTTTGGTTTCAGAAAGAATCTGTTATTTCTCTTCTTCGCATGCAGAAACACTGAACAGTAATCAGATTCTTCCAACACAGTGAGCACTTCTATTATGTCAAATAACCAAGTGAAAGGCATTTCGAACCATACCACAAAGCATCTTATAAGAAAACAAGTGAAGCATATAGCCGTCACAAATCCAACCTGCAACAACAAAATCCAATCATTTCTCACTCAGCACTAGAAAGAATGAGAAGGATAGACACTGAAAGTAAGAAAAAGTTACACAACCGAAACGCATGTGGAATAATATCATGTGGCTACTTAAAATAATCACTAAGCTAATAAACAACTGGAGAATAGCAACATCAGCTGATAGACAATACTAACTTCCAACCACCATCACCAGATTTGGAAAAAATAGCAGTACCCTAAATAGATATGCAACTTGTGTTTCTGAACCAGTATTGTAAGCGTTTTAATTTGCCATGTATTAAGTTCTGAATGACAAGCTAACCAGAGTTGATATGTAGGGCAAAATTTGACCTTTGAGACCTGGTGACCACCACTAAAAGGGGAAATAAATAAATGTTTTCTATTTGATTTGAAACATAAGCTAATCAAATGTGACGCATGTGTGGTGTTGTATTACTTTATCATTTCCATAATGATAATAATTTCAATCCAGAGTATCTATTAGGGTATAGAAATTTGTGACTGTCGTTGAAGAGACTTGCTAATCCAATCTGCTGAAATACAGCGAGTCAAATCATATGAATACATTTTTGGTCTCAATATTGACCGATTGCCCAGTAATATAAACTAATAATTATGCAAGACGCTATCAATGCAGACACATTAAGCGATATACTATTAGGTGAACGTTATTTGGTCCACAGCCAGAGGCCATAAGACAATCTGGATGGTTTTGTCAGAGAAACTTTATACATTCGTTTGGATATTGCATAATGTGTTTTTCTTATCAATAATATATTGATTTATCAAAAAGTAAACAAAGCATACGTTTGGTAGGTGTTTATAGTTTGTTTATAATCGATCAAACATCTTTTTATCTACACATACCGCAGGACCCACAAATACAGCCACTTACTCACCATCTATTTATTTGAAATAATTATAAGAAACTCCCAACACGTTTTTAACGAAACAATCTGTAAATGCTGCAACATAACGCATGTTTGACAAAGCTTAAAACTGCTTACAAGTTAGTCAAACTCTATTTTTATCCACTCTCTCCTTATAACCCACAACTTATACCCACTTATTGCCCACACATTTCGTAGCACATCTTATCTAGTAAACGTTTTGCTAAACATGCTCGTAGTACACAGAATATGCAACTCTTTCCGATTCAAATACAATTAAAAGGCATAACCTCATGAAGTTTCTTTCTCCTCCCTTTGGACTCGATGGGAAAACGTCTTAGCATGAAAAATAACCTGGAATAAGAAAAGATATGAAATTGACAATTGACAAGAGTAACAGAAAATTTGAATTCAAAACCTCAGCAAACAAATTGGGAATTATTAATTTGCTATAGATCATAACAACAGTGATTTGAAAGTTTTCAAATACTTACCTTCCTCCATACAGCAAGAAACCTAATGCTGCGATAAATGATACCACTGCAGAGATCAAAAGAGATGAGAAACCATATATATTTTGCACATAAATGATTCTGGAAAAACTAAAAAAACAAGCAAGAATGAATTTAAAGAGTAGAAATTACTAGTATGATATCAACCTGCCATAAAAATCTTTCCAAAGAATTCCACAGCACTGTTGTCATCTATCCACATGGATGCCCAGATACAGACCTGATTTCAATATCACTTTACTCATTTATCGAAAGTAAACTTTTAATTTACACAGAACAGACCAGACAACTGATGCAGGACATAGTAGGCTAAAATAGGATAAAATAAAATTAAACAAGCAAGTTTGGGGACTTTTGGTCACTTGTCCAGTCCTCGTGTCTTTGTTCAAATATCTTCAAGCCTTTCTCATGATTTCATTTATCTACTAGTAAGATGTACAACTTTGTTGATTTGTTGTCTATTAGTAAGAGAAAGCTAGTTAAATTTGTTATTGTATTCCATGATTAAGGCAGTTGAAAGTTTTGAATACGCTCTGCAGTATCGGGCTGTCATTAGCTTGTATCCTGTGTTATGTAAAATTGGATTGAGGTCCAACCACGGGTAACTAGAAGTCTTGAATATTGTGGAACACCACAACACTTGGTCAATAAGTTTTTCTTCTACGGATGTGATTTTATAAAATTGTTTATGATGGAATGACGTAAGATTTCAGATATGTCTATAGATGCATGATGCATCTTCTCTCCTGGATATGATGTGGAAGATGCTTTTAAGCAATTGCTAGGTTCCCTTCATCTCTTCTCTTCCATTTTTCTACAGTTCTCAATTCTCGCTGAACCAGACGCTAGTCCAACCCTTTGGCCCTTCCACTTAGAATTCTCCCCGAGCACATGCCCATCCCTTCTCCAACTGAAACATGACTTAACAAACACATAGTCCTTCAGCAGACATGACTATCTACACCCAAGCCATCCAGCATATGACAATTTCTTAGTTATAGCTATTTGGTGAGGGAATTTTGTCGCCACTCACCAGTACATGAAGATTAATGAATCACACTTCATTTAGCCAGACAGACTTCATCTTAGAGCAAGGGAAAGAAAGATTGGCATCTCTGATCTTTCCAAGAGAATATCATATCCCATAATATTCGTATTCTGTCCCAGCATAAAAGATGGGTAAGAAATTTAACTTGAACTGCTCCTATGGTCAAGACCAAGTAATCTAACTATATTAAAACTTTTAGCCAGGATTCTTTGCAGTCTTCTTCTTTTAATGCACTGACGAGGAAATAGAAGAAAAGGTTTAAATTCTAACTAATTGATCCCCCGGGACAGGTGGAATTGTTGAGGAAGAAAAATGATGCAATATATTTTAGGTATAGAAGCAATATGGCACAAGATACAGGGAGTCAAATTTATATAAAGGCATCTGTAACAAACATTCAGGTCAGCATAGATTATGAGAATTTTTACAATATTGACAATAAATATATCTCTAAATTATACACACACACACACACACATAAACTGAGGTTGCAGTACAAGTGCAATGCACCTGTATGAAGTATATTGCACCATTGATAGAAACGTAGAAAATCCTCAGTTTATCAGCCGGCAAACTTCTAGCCTGCCAATAATCCAGATAAAGGGTTAGAGATTCCTCATTTTACATAACTGCATTCACAGGTGAGCACACTTCAATTATCAAGATATTCTTTCAGGACAAAAAAACCTAGTGTCAACTGATTCAAAAACACTCATTCAGTTGGTGGATAATTTATTATGACTCTCTACTTACCTGGTGATATATTTCTGCCCAAAAAAGGACAAGAAGTGTATATGTTGAGAAAAACAGTAGCCCAGGAAGATCCAAGAGTATCAAAGTTACTGCCTGATACAATATGAAGGAGTTTCTTCAAGTGAATGATAAAGCATGATAAGTGGCCATATGATGATAAATATGCAATTATCTGTCATGGAAACAGTTTAAATTCATGCAAACCACTTCATCGCCAAATAACTATACTGCAGATCCACAATAATCATTCAGTTATTCAGATTGTGTGTGCACCATGCAAGCCATATACTGGTTCAGAAAAAACAAAAAGAAATGCAGTTAGATTATATATGCTTGTGATCTGAATTTAAAGAATTGATTTTCACATAAATGATAATGTGATTTTAAGTGTTATGAGTTCCCTGTGCAGATCCGCAATCCCCCCAAAGGGAAATATATCTTGAGTTCACTACCACCAGTAATAATCAAGAAAGAAACATATCATGAATTTCATCCACCATTCTTTGAAGAGAAAGTGAAAACAGTTTGTTAGTCATCATAAGCCCGCGTTAAATAAACCATAATAGTTTTATGAGAAATTTCTTTTAAGTAGAAACGGGAAACCTAGATGTGATGGAAACTGGGAGTAGGGCCAATACAAAAATTTAAGGTACAACTGTCAAAGAACTTCTGACCTCGATTAATCTAACCCCTAATACAGTCCAGAGGAAACAAAATAATTTTTAAAAATGTAGTTTGTCATACTATCATCAAATAAATTCACGTTTCATGAAAAATGCCAGTAAATCTAGAACACCAGGCCTTAGCAAGGTTAGGAGGAAAAAAAAGAAAAGAAAAAAAAAAAAAACACAACTAAAGCAAGTATAAACAGAAAAATTATAAATGCATTTCAGCTAAGTATAAAGGTGAAGGAGATATAGATATTACTATAAAATAAAGGAAAAATCTATTTGTACCAAATTACCAGCCACCCTCCCAATAGGGGGCCGCCACGTGTCGAGTATGTAAAAGATTATGTCAAAAATTTGGTACATGTAGCACTATCCTAAAATAAATTCTCAGTTGGAAAATACAAGTTTTTTAACCTCCTAGACTAAGAAGCTTCGATCAAAAAAGAACAGTTGGGAGGAAATAAAAGGAGAAGAGGGTGAATGGAAACCATCAAGCAGAGAAGTTTTCATGGTGAAACTTACCTTGGGGTGCAAAAGAAAAACTTGTTTATGAAATCCAAGCACCACAGCACGCACTGAAAGAAGTAGCTTTATAATTAATTAATGAATAGAAACACAAGTAAGAGATAACCAAGTCACTCTTTGTTTTTTTACCTCCATTCACAATAAAGTTCATGAGGTGGAAAACCTTTTGCGTTAGCTTTATAGTTAATTAATGAATAGAAACACAAGTATAAGATAACCAAGTCAATCTTTGTTTTTTACCTCCATTCACAATAAAGTTCATGAGGTGGAAAACCTTTTGCGTAGTCCAGCCATACTCAGGTACCCTTAATTCAATTCTTATTAGTTGAATCTGCACACATTAAATGCCATAATCAGCTCAAAGGCTGATATGCAATAGTCCTCCTAACTGAAAAATGCCAAGATACTGAAATAGAATATGAAGAAAGATTTAAGCTGAAGCAAAATAAATTCAAAATCACAAAAGAATTAAGAACTCAGTTTGAAGTTTTCTTCATCTTTATGACTTGTTTACTGATTGAGGGTATGAACCCACCTAAAAATTTTATAATAAAAAAGCAAGTACTTCTACAATTATTAAGATTATCGGACATGACAAAATGTCTGACAAATAATAACTTGTCACGATTAACTGGATCATGGTCCCTCACATTTCTTTTTCTTCTTTGCTTGCTTAACTAAATGGAAGCCGTTAAAATTAAATGATTTCATATTGCTGTCAAGGGGCTTGCTTGTATGTGATTATAAGCCATGGATCACGGTTAAAAAAGTCGATAAAAGTTATGGATCCTAAGGGGTTAAAAATAATGTTCGACCAGCTTATAAGTACTTAAAAGCTTTGCCAAACAAAGCTTGTATGTGATTATAAGCCATGGATCACGGTTAAAAAAGTCGATAAAAGTTATGTATCCTAAGGGGTTAAAAATAATGATCGACCAGCTTATAAGTACTTAAAAGCTTTGCCAAACAAAGCTTGTATGTGATTATAAGCCATGGATCACGGTTAAAAAAGTCGATAAAAGTTATGGATCCTAAGGGGTTAAAAATAATGTTCGACCAGCTTATAAGTACTTAAAAAGCTTTGCCAAACATATATAAAGGTTTATGTTCTTTTTCATTTCAACTTATTCTGCATAGTTAAGGATAAATCTTCATGCTGCTAAGTAACCCAACCCTTAGCATTTGTTTGTTGCTGACTAGGCAGCATAACAAGCGCGGGTTTCAGTCTATTATTTGACCGCACTTTTCTCTTTCTCTCTTCCTCCTTCCCCGTAACAGAAGAAAAAAAAACTATGTATAACAGATTAACTCAAGTAATGGTTGGTAAAAGCTCAACTCCCTTTCCGATGATTCTCTGCGAGAAGCATTCAAGAAGTTAAAATTTTCGATCAAAATCATATTTCGAATGCACTAAATTCTCCATCACCCAAAAATGTCTCCAACGATAAAAATTGTTAAACTCACAACTCGATAATTACAGCTAAGAAACAAGCTCCAATTTTTTCTTCTATAGAAATTCATAAAAATATAGATTTATCAAAAAAACAAAATTTAAATTACAACACGCACAGTATCAAATAATGAATTTGTATACACATTAAACAACATACGTATATATTTGATTGCGTTGAAATAGAAATTTGAGTGACTAACGAGGGCAACAGCAGAAACGAGAGCATATGCCCCGCAGAGACTGAAAAATATTCCGTCCTGCCATTTGACCGACTCATTGATCTCATCCCACCAGTTCGCCGCCACACCGACGTTAATCTCCAGCAAAGCCAGTGGCATTCTCGTCATTTCAGCTCAAATCTCCTTCTAACAAGTCAAAAAATCAAAGAACGCTACTACCAAACAAGGAGGCGCGTGGGCTTCTACATCAAATCTTGAGAGAAGGTGATAAAATTAAGCCATTTTTTTTTTTCTATTGAAGACAACTTGCGTAGTATATGTTAGTTGGTTATTGTCGATAATGAGATGATGCGATTTTATTTTGGAATCGATATGCTTTGTTTTTTTTTAACACTTTAAGGTTTTAATGTGTGATGTCTAATAGATATTTCTGTATTGTCCTATCTAATCTAGTAGACAATGATAGATTAGACCACACAATATTAGACACGAAGAATTCAGGGATTTTTTTTTAAAAAATGTGTCAAATGTTCTATGTAATACTATTCGACACTACATACTAAACATGCCTCAAGTGTAATCGCGACAAGATTTCTATTTACTTGCCTCTTGTTTCGACCTGTGAAAGGTGTTGACAAGAACCCAATCTATTTCCTCCACATTTTCAAATATTATAATAACTATGAGAATAATTTTGGAACTGATTTAAAACTATTTCAAGAGATGTTGGATATGTATCATAAACATAAATAAAAGAAAGTAAATTTGAAGATTCCAACACTGGCAATTCAGGAACCCTAATTTCATTTTCACTAATAGGAACTTTAATATCTCATTTATATACGTAGTAGTAAAGTAGCTTTGTATATGCACTCTAGTCATATCAAGAA
>CAIGRS010295233.1:0-10716 GCA_903798395.1 Fraxinus floribunda
CTGTAAAAGTTATCAGCAGCAATCCCAGAAAGGAGGCAATCGAGCCAAATCCGAGCGTATTGTAACGACCAAAATAAGTATCACAAAAATAAGCTCCAAGTAAGGTAGCAAAATTTGTGGTACCATTGAAGACATTAAGGAGAGTTGTTGCAGTAATTCTTTTCATGTAGAAAACAGTAGTTAAATAAACTTGCAGGTTGTGTAGGGTGCCAATGGCTCCAAGCTTTAATGAAAGATTAAGCTTTCGTGCTGATAACGTGTTATAAAAGAGATAACGTGTTATAAAAGAGAGAATAAAAGCCAATAGACTTTTCCGTGTATTATTATGAGAATCAGAGCCCTATATTTATAGGGTCTAAAATGAGAGTTACAGTTGGAATGTAATACACTTTCTGAACTAGATAAGACTTATGATAATACTAAATAATCATCAATAATTATCTCATGATTTTACAACATTTTGAATAAAATAGAGCCCAAACAAGGGCAATATTTTTNTATAGGGTCTAAAATGAGAGTTACAGTTGGAATGTAATACACTTTCTGAACTAGATAAGACTTATGATAATACTAAATAATCATCAATAATTATCTCATGATTTTACAACATTTTGAATAAAATAGAGCCCAAACAAGGGCAATATTTTTTTGACCTGAGTTCTGAAAGAATTCTAGAAGTTTTGATATTTTTGAAATTGTAATCGTAAGTATGGTAGTTATGATTTTTTTTTCTTTTGTTAATTTTGCTGGTTTTCATGGGCCTGCACACGACAAACGGTAGTGCGAAACCAGGCATAGCCCAACTAGAAGGGCAGGCCAGCACAGGCATGTTGCCGGGCTTTTTTCGAACCCAAACCGGTAGCACGACCCAGTTTGATGGCACTACAAATAGTGCAACTTGAAAACTCTAGCCACAATCTAAATGCTCGAGTAAAATATTTGAGTGAGCTAAAATTACATAAACTCAATTCTCTTCCGTCATGAGGGAATGTAAGAGCAGCTGCTCCATTCACCCTAAGATCTTGCGCCAAACTATTATTTTAGCGAAGATAAATAGAAAAACCACAATAAACTCCTGATTTACAGCTCTAACAATGCAATATGGCAAAGCTTACTGAGGAAGCAGCAAACAATTACTTGGCCATAAATTTGGACTTACTCTAATGATTGCATCATCCCAAAAGAGTACCTTATGTAGCAGTCGAGGACGTGGATCCTGCTGTGTCCATTGGTAAAATCAGATGACGGTCCACATCGGTTTTTTCAAGATGGCAGTCCAGGGTTACACGGTTGCTGAAGTTAGCCTGACCAGGTCCGTCTTCCTGCATCTGCTTGCCAACTACATTTATGCCAACACCCAAACTTGAATATCCTTGCTGACTAAAATTTACGTCTTTAGCATCTGGAAATGAGCATTTCATGGCTCCAGAATATAAACCAGGTGACACCTCTTCATCCCGCTCCGGCTGGATATTAAGGTCAATTTGACCTTTCAAAGGCGAGATCAAGAATTTTCTCTCACTGGGGTCATCAACACAACTATCATTGTCTGGCACTTGTTCAGTTTGTAGTTGACTTGGATATGCAGTTTCAGCCTCTTTCTCCAACTGTTTCTTCTCACGCCTGTCCCTCAGGGTTTTGCAACGGCGCTTCAGGGATTTGCAGACTACACAATCGCATGTTTGCTCATGCTTGGGACCTTTCCCGCTGGGAGGTTGAATGCAAACAATGCATGTGCAGCCAAGTTTATGACGTGGGTGCCTTAGTCCCGTTTGTGATGAAGCTGGAAGAACATCTTCCTCCACTTGGATTGCTAAATTAGCAAGTGCATCGAGTCCTTCCAGAGCCACAATCGAATCTGAATCCCGTTTCTCATTCTTCTTTTTCTTAAAAGAAACTGCACAATTAGAATACCATTAGCAAATGTGACAATGGAAGGAACTTGAGCAACACCGCAAGAGAAGAAAAGGAAGTACACGCCTTTGCTAATGGTAGGTATCATATCTTCAAGCTCTTCTGTGGATAGTTTCTCAGCAGCCGAACATAAAGATCTGATATGTAGAGAGGATTGAAAAATATTAAGACAGTTCAAGAACTAGAACTAATGGAATACAATGATTTTACAGAAGTTTCCTAGAACTTTTCTTGATAAATTAGTACCAGTTCCAATTGAGAAAAAAAACTGTCAAGAAAATCGAAGAATTAGCCTTAACACAGCTTCCAAACAAGAGGAACTTAAGGAAATGCTGAATCAAGAATAAGAATTGTTGATAAAAGCAGTATGACAGGTTCCTATGGAGTATCAACATTGTCAGATTATTTACATACTCCAGTACATTATAGGCAGCCTATTAGTGCACGACCTCTCGAGTTAGAACATAAATACAAAACTTAAAGACCATGTTCTGGCAGAGGTTCATTAAGAAATTAAATATTCAGGGTTTGACTGCAGGCATTGATAAGTGGGGACACTTCTCTTTTTTGTTTCCTGTTAATCTCATCTTTTCAGAATCAGGGGTGACCCATTCGCTGCTTCTCTTATGCCATTGATTTATTTCGCTAAGAGCAGGTAAGAGGTTCCATAAAAAACTGGGATGACAACATGAAAAGTGTGCACTCATCTGCCAGTTGAAAAACTCAGATGATTTTAATTTGACTCCAAACCTGGCGAATGGTGTGTAATGATCATTAACGTCAGGGATTCCGTTGCTTGTTGCCCTAACTATATACTAGTCTCCAGAAAAAGCCAGTTAAAGGTTTCCATAATCAAGAGAGTAATGACATCTCAAAACTAGAGACTTGCATTTCAGGGATATCGACAAGGAGAAAAGGTACAGGAAGAGAACAGAATTCTCCAGTCTAGTTCGTGCTATGAATCAGGAAAACTTATGTAAAGAAAACCCAAAGAAACATAGGAAAAGAAATATATGAAAATCCTGAGATACTACTGTTGCGCTTAACCAATAAATCACACAAAACAGGAAAAACAAAAGGCAAGAACAGTTATCACTCATTTAAGTGGGGGAAAAGGATATAGAAACACGTCTAGGAGAGGACCAACATGTGGGGCAAAATTTTAAGTTTAAAGTCCACATGCACTCTAGTAAAAACGTTAAGACACCAGTAAATAGAATTTCAGGATTAAAAAATGGGTATAAAAGTTAGGATACCTGTCAAGACCCCATACATTCTCAGAACAGGTCCATCTTGAAGGAAGAAGAGCATTGGCAGGCACTTTGCGCCACTTTAAACAACCGTCACATTGAACCCATTGTATCTTTTCACTAAGGTAACGTACATAACATTAGCATTCACCAGTTAAGTGGAAAAAAGTACAGGATATATGGGGGGGGAGATGCAAACTCTTATAAAAGCTAGTTTACCCAAAATGATCAATTGCGGGAATAGTAGGCCTTCCAATAATTGGTGCATGCTGTTGAAGAGAGAATCAAATTAGGAAAACCGGAAAGTAATGGATGCCCATTGGTATGCTTTAATACCAGTCATTTAGCTTCTGTCAAACACTAGGACCATCTTTACTCATCAAAAAAGAAGTTAGGTTACCAGTAAACCATTCACAACAATTATATTATGCAATAAATTAACTGACCAGAAAACTTTCACATCAAAGAAAAATGTGGAAGAGAACCTAATGATAACTTCAAGTTGGAGCTGAAGCTCTATATAAACTAGTTTAAGCATCAACATATGATGTTGCAATGTGAACTAAATAAGAACTGCATTGAGGACTGCACCAAGTGTAATGAATTTGCTCCGAGTGTTTATTCCTTAATGGGATTGTTTTCTCATGAACAAAGCATTTCATCCATCATCTCTCGAAGACAACTCTCAAGGTCCAAGCTACTTCAAAAAAGTAAAGAAAAAATGCAAATACAGAGTCGCTACAAAATAGATACCAATGAAATTTCAGAGAAAGGAATCCTGATACCTCAAATTCTTCAATTTCAAAGTCTTCCACTACAAAAACTGTGGGTATGATTTTAGGAGATGGGCGCATCAACCCTTGAGCTTGGTTCCACGTGATCTTCAGCTCTATCAAATCCTCATTTTCAACCCTAAAGCGTTTACCTTTCGAACCCAAGATGCTATTCTTCCTCTTACTGTGACTAATAGGCTTAGCTTCAAGTGTTTCATTCACTTTGAACCTCGATTTACAAATTTCAGACCAGGTTGTTCCGGAATCTGCTTTAGTAATCTGGTTACCTGGCAAAAAGCTAGTTGGCACAGAATTACCCTTCATGAGACCATTTATTGATTTAATTTCTCCAAATTTATATTTAGCACTATCATCCTCAGGAGCCAAAGCATTATTCCCAGTTAAAGTAGCCTCAACTCCCTATATACAGAACAATATCACAGAAAAGTAGTTAAGTGCTTAATCTTCAATTCGAAACATACAATAATTATACAAAATACATGCATACATTTATATAATCAAAGATACGGAATTTTCAGACCCACTTAATATGCAACATAACAGCTTTAACTCAGGATGCATACTCATAAAACTGCCTTAAATTTTGTGGCGGAGACATAACATTGTTTCAATCAGTAATTTTTAATTAGGAGGAAAGTGCACTGTTTCATTGGACATGGACAAACCTGATCGGATGGAGTGGTTGAAGCTTTTCTGCCTCCCATGATCAGCTTCCCTTCAGGCTCCAGCCTACTGAACGTTACTGACAAGATAAATCAAATCTTATTTTGCAATTTGATGACAAGAAATAAACTCATAAAAACACACCATGTATTATAACATTAAGAATATGCATACAACAGCTCTTCCAATTCAGACAGACTGAAATAACGATATCAAACGGCATAGGCAGACCTTAGTTTAAAAGTTGGACAATAAATTTGACAAAATGATGGTAATAGGAGAATAAGAAATAACACGTGGTAGACTCAGCCTAATGTACCGCAATGAGAATCTTGGCGGCACTGCAAAGAATGCAAAAACTAAAAGCGTCACTTGGACAGTTAATAACAGTGAAGTATTAATAAATGGCCATAGTAATACAAGAAACAGGAGGGACACTTCAAATCAACAAAAGAAGTAAAACTAAATCAAATCGATAACAGAGGGAAACAATCACAAGCAACAGAAATAGGCAGCACTGATGAATTACCTACATCACCAGCTTGCAGTTGCATTGATTGTATACAAGGAGTGATTCCTTCTAAGACATACATTCTGCTATTATTATTTGGCCAAAACCGAAACTGAAATACCCATTCCTTTCCCTTCAAATCCTGTACTTTCAGAGGTAACCCTTCTGGCTGAGATATCAGTGGAAGATAGGCCTGTTCCATTGTACATGAAGTTAAACCTTTTATCACAAGTCTATACAAATGCGAGTATTATCAAATAAAGAAATTGCAACATATTCAAGTCACAAAATGTTCTCTGCAGGTTATTTTTATGTCTATACAGACAAGTAGAAGAAAATAACTACGTATGTATACATATATGAAAAAAAGAGTGCATACAGATACAGTAACTTTAGTGCTTGCAAAATGCACCACAATCATACGAATTTATATAACCACATGTTGATCAGAAAAACTTGCAGGATTGAAGTGCTGAAGTAAACACATAAACTTAGGGATTCACCTCTGCACACTTTTTCGGCAGCACTAAGCGTCCAATCCGTCCAGCATCACTAGCGGTCAGTATTTTCTCAAATAAAGGTGTAATGACTGAGTTTGAACTAACTAGACGATAAGGTCATATCACCATACTAAATTGAAGAATTGCGCAGATTGTAAAATCAATGACATGCTGAGTTTAACTAATGGAGAAGTTCAAACAGATTCTTCATGCAGTGATGCAGGTCTCATAAGACGAGACTGTACAAATTAGGTGCATATTATATAGATAATCTAACTCCAAAATTATCCATGATAATGATCATCAAAGGCATGAAAAACATTATAAAGTCTTGTAAATCCGCAGGATACTTGCTAGAAATTTGTTGTAGCTCCTCATCAGTTATTCGTGGCCAATACCGAGTTAGCAACTGATTACGGCCTCGGCAATCTCCTCGAGCCTTTCCAGTATGTACTACGGCTTCACCAGCTGAGTTCATTCCATTGTGACTGGAGACGTGCTTGCCCATTGGAGTTGAAAGGGTGGGCCATTGTGAAAGACTTGCACAATCATGGTTCATATTATTTGTTTCATATTTGGATGAAAAAGCAGAAGCCAAACTCATATTTGAAACAGAAGACTCATTTTTTACAACTGATGCTACAGAGAGATTAGGTTTCTCTTCCCTATTGGATGCTGCAAAAAATAGTTTGAATAAGATTGCAGGGCATACTTTACTTTCTTGTACGCTAAAATTTTCAAAGAGCGAAGAAAATGCCAAATAGGCAGGAGTTTCTTCACAGAAGGAAAAATGATAGTAAAGATAATCACCAGAAATTTCATTCTCAAGTGTTTCAGATGGACCAACACTCAGCTTTCTGTCAATCAATCTTTCAAAGGAATTTTCTTGTTTCTTCTCAGGAGAAAAGATAGAAAACCTGTCACTAATACGAAATCTATCAATGCCACCAACTACATCGACTTCAAAGGGCATCCCGGGCTGCAACTCAGATTGGATGCCAGAACCATTGAAAAAACTGGGTGCCTTTCGCCACGGCACAGGACCTGAGCCAGCTATCAAACTCCATCTTTTCATAGAGAGGTCCTTCAAACTTTCGTGCTGTGAAGGAACAAATTGAGAAGGTGGTGGCCATGCAGGATTTGGGGTCTGAAACAGGGCAAATAAGGTAAGGATTCAGGTCACAATCATTTGAAGGAATGTGAAATCACAGGATTATGATCAAAGCAAGCAATTATGTTTGGCAAAAACACAAGCACTGTCTCATGGTACTCCGTTTGAAACTTCTTCATGAAGAAATTGTTTAAAAAATCACATTTGGTCTATGCAAAACAAGCATGTTTACATAATATCATCAGTACCATGGGAAATCAATCTAGGGCAGGCCATGTGGGAGTTATAAAAGCTATGCTAGATTGATGCAGCCTGACGATTCAAGTAGTACGTGAAGTTACCATTCCCTGCAACTAAACTCATCCTACTTTTACTGGAGGACAATTTTTAATCCCCAGCCCCCTCTTTCCAGAAAATCAAGGCCAGCAAGCATTTGCAGATATTAAAAAACTAAAGAAAATGAAAAATCCCCAAATACAAGAGAATGGTTGCTTAAATCAAGTGCGGACCCTCCAGAAATTTTGAAAAGAGAGTTTGGTATACAACAACCACGTCACAAACACTGAAAGGTTCTACATCCAACAGAAATCATTTTAATGTACAAGCACTACAGCAGAAAATATGATATAACAGAAATTTTAACAGCTGCGGGCTCCAATATAAAACAAAAAAACCAATAAAAATGAGCCATATCATCCTTACCAAAATGTAACTTTTCTTCGCACAAGTCAGGCATTCAATTCCTCCTGCATCCAATAGTATGAACATATGGAATGAAACTATACATCCACAATGTATTTGCTGCAAAGAAGAATTCATCATTCAAGACTTAAATGATATCAATGTTGTGAAGTAAAATGTGGAAGTCAAAATTTTCATGTCTAATCTCTAACAAATCCAGGATTTAAGTTTTCCTGAATTACAAATATCAAAGGTTAGCTCACCTTTCCACAAGATCCGCAACAACTCCAACCAGAAGCCTTCAAGTGGAATGTCTCACAAAATTTTCCATCCTCGTAAGCAGAACTACATTCACATGGAATTACGAAACGTATTCACAAAGTAAATAAGAAGGCTAAAAGTCACTTAAACGATATGAAGCTATCTCGTGAATGCACCCATGAGCATAAGAAAGCTGGCGCATCTTAATACTTAAACTTCACTTTTGATGCAACCTTTAGTATGGAAAATTTACATGAAGTCCTACTTTGCACATTAAACCATTTAATCTGACAAAATTTAGAAAGACAAACAACTCTTTTTTTCTCTAATATGTTTGCGAGCAAGTCAATTCTGACATAAGTTTCTAAGTTGTCTCTCTATCCAAAAGTCAAATGAAAATAATTATTATGGTCTACAAACACAATGCTTGGGCTAATAAATCCATGTTCACTCTTAAAAATTTTACTTCTTAAAAAAGTGATATGAGTTAGACGCAGTTCACAAATTACCAACGATCTTGAAAGGACGCGGACACGCTTGACTGACATGACATGACATGGACACGTTAGCACAAGATTTTTAAAAACGTAGGACACAACACGTTAATATAAATCCTTTAAAAGTGTAGATTTATGTGTTCTATCTTTATGTTTTATAAGATCAATTCTTTTCTTAGTTTTAAATTTTGTTCATGAAATTTTTTAAAGTGGTTGAGTAGCTATTTGAAATATAAAAATAACTTTTAAGTTAAACAGGATATTACTCTGTCGGGAAGGAAATATACATAGTATAGGTCATGGAGTGTTCGAGGAGTATCATGATGGACACAACACGACACGTGTCGAACAAGGGCACATAGCACCAATAGGAGTGTTCATGCACCATAGATTACCAAGATCAAGTTTCACAAAGTAATTTTAGTGCTTGGCGGAATAAAATTATAATGAAATTATAATGAAAATGAGCAGTGAGTCCTATGGAATGTGTTGATAATAAGTAGATAGTTCTTGTGAATGGATGGTTAAAATTAAATTTGACTTTGACTTGAAATTATAAGAAGATTATGATTTTAGACAAACAAGTTCTTAATAAAAAAATATCTTAGTGATCTCGATAATAAGAAAAATATATTAGTTGTCTAATTTGAACTAAAAACAAAAGTAATGAAATACAGGAAAATAAGGTCTACCCTTTTCCCGAGTCCTTTCAAATAATAATAATAATAATACTAAGACAAAGAAGAAGAAGAAGAAGAAGATCCCGTCCCCTAAACAAATTTAAGAGTGTTGTTCAACAGGGAAACCCCAATTTTTTTATGTGGAATGGTTTAATCACTATTATGATTTATCTGTAGAACTGTTAAAATAGCTTATGAAATATTGAAGTTGGAATTTTTTTATCGAAAAGTAAAGAGTTCAACAAAATGATTTTCTCTTACAAACAAATCTACACCAGATGAATATGACCAGAATCTTCCACTAAAGGAACCCTTAGCGAGGCTACTGATTCAAAGATTTTCCTTTGCCAATTCCTTAGTTGGAAGTCCACACAGTTAATGTACATCAAAAAAAACCTGATATTCCACTCTACAATTGCAGTATAGCCTAGCAATATTTAATCAACAGTGGAGTATAATACTGTCAAGCAACAAAAATTATACATTCTAAGTTGTACTTTGCCAATTAAAAGTTCCCACATTTAAGGCAAGTCTCAAGAACCCGATTTCCATTTTCCACTACAAAAGCAACATAACCTAGTAATCCTAACTTAACATCGGAATAGGATACTATCAATCAACAAAAATATGAATTATAGAGGATCGTGCTCTTCTTATATGTAAAATTCGCCAAACGCCCAAGTTCCAGTCTTCTTCCTTCCACCACGAAACTCACACAAATTTCAGCCAGATGCTCTAATGAAACTTTCCAAATACATTTTTCTGGTGGTTGAAAAATGGTAGCAGTAAATTATTGACTTGAGGAAGCAAGGCTGAATAAAATATCTAAACACTGACTGACGTAGAAAAGTCCATTTTCAAAATCTGTGAACCATGAGAAAACACAAATAGTATTCATACAGAAAACCGTATTTGCTGAACAAAGCTTTCCACATTTTTTTTCACTAAAAAAGTAAGAATAAAAGAATCAGAAATTCTAAATTCAAATTTTAAACTAAAAGAAGTCAAACCAGTAAAACAAAAGAAATGGACAGTATATTGCTTACGCGCAGCGATCGCAAAGGTCAGCGTACTCGCCAGTGCGAAGACGCCAACCTCTTCTCCATTTCTCCAACGGCTCTTTGCAGTTCGAATTGAAGCATAACTTAGTCGAAGAAGACGACGAAGACATGACCACAAACAGACCTAAACCGAAACTATAGATACCTATATCGTGTATCTAAAAAAAAATCTTCACTCCAGGTCACCAGGTGTGTTATTATCAAGCGTAAAATCCTTGTTTTAGAGAGAGAATGAGCAGAAGTGCAGTGAGAGAAAGTGCGTACTGGTGCGTTACATTTGTCGTCGTGGTTTCAACTGTTCTAAATTGTCGTCTCCACGTCACGACGCAAATTCCACGTCATCTGAAACTAAAGCCTATCAATCATGCTTTTTACATAAATTTTGACAGACAACACATGACTAAATTCATATCAACAATGAAAAAGAAAAAAAATATAGGAAACAGATGTTGCGACGACAGCACCTATAATAAGAATTCCCTATACTCGAGGCTTTTTCCAAAGCCTATTTCATTTTTAGAAATAGTTGTGCCCATGTATACATGGATGCAACAAAAAATATTTCTTGTAAATAATAATTTACATAATGACGATGTATTAAAATGTAAATAGAAAAGTTATTTGATATATGAGATTTTGATCCAATTAAATCTCGTGCACATCATATGTTGATAAACTATTATTTAAATTATTATGTACATGTATCACCCCAGGGGCGGACGCAGACTTTCGAAAATAGGGAGCACAATCTAACCTTCACAAAGTGATGAAAAAATGAAAGTAAGAGATATCT
>CAIGRS010295259.1:0-13467 GCA_903798395.1 Fraxinus floribunda
TTTGCAGCTTCTGCTAACTGAAAAAGAAGACAGTAACATTACCAGCAATTCCTCGTACTATATCATCACAATAGGGAGCTAGCTTTGCATTCATCAGCTCAACCACAGTTTCCAATATTTCAGTGTAATTGCCATCTCTAATCACCTGGAAAATTCAATCATTAATTCCTAAGCAACCAGTTGCAATTCTGGCACGTCAAGTTCTTTCAATAAAACATTAATTTATTCAGTCTTTCTGTCCTCAGGGTGCACCATAATTTCCATGAATCTGTACATGATTGAAAATGGACAGACGTTTAGCCACGAGGCAAAGATGAATAATGTGCTAGTTCTTACTTCTTGTTTTCTTTTGTCACCCAGGTAAGAGAAAGAGGGGGTTTCTATCTTCCGCACTTCAGAATAAATTAATACTATTCATGAAGGCATAACAGCTTCGAGCATTTCAGAAAGGAATCTCAATGTGGCCAGAGAATTTTAATTACTGTCTGCCTGTAAAGTACATGGTGCAATTTGCAAAGGCTTCACGTTAATGGAAGGTCATTGGGGAAACTAAACATACAAAGACAAATAAAAAAGAGAAGAAGAAATTAGCTCCTTGCTAACTCTATCTACTGTTTTCCTATAATTCCATTTTTAATATATTAATCTCACCAATCTTTGATTACATAAATGTTTCTCAATACCTCAACATTCAGCCCCACATAACATCTTTATGGAAGTTCCTACAGAATTTTCCTAATAGTCCACTCTAAATCCACCAGCTGCATAAAAGATTAAGACACTAGTTTATTTTAACTCAATTAGTCTTAGTCTAGTTCTTCCGGGAACTCCATTTGAATTAATGCTGGAGTTTCCAATCTATTTCATGACATCCAACTCCCATCAACTCTTAAGTACTTCTACATTAACTAGAAGTACACCAAAATACTTGGTTTTACTCCTACTGACTTCAAGAGAGAAATATGAGATAATAAAGCACCACTGATGATAGGAACAAACATCTAGCCTTTGCTTATCACCAAATTCGTCAAAAAGGTAATAGAATAAGGGTCAAACATGGTTGAAGTTCCAAAGAGAAGTAACATTTAAAACCACAAAGTTTCAGTTTCACAAAAGATCTGTCATTGAAGATATAAATTCAAACCTCAACTATAAAATTTGGTGACATATCATCTTGTCAGGCTTCAATGCATAATGCCAATGAAGCATCTAGAGTTAGCTCATAAAAATGACATCCATGGTAGGAAACCTTAAAGTTACAAACCTTAATCATTAAGTTGGTGGATCAAAGATAAGAGAAAGAAGGCATAAAAAGTGATTGAAGCATATAACACCAGTGAATCCTCAAGCCCCTTTTCCAAGCTAGGTCAAAACATACTTACTTTAATGTTCGTCAGAATCATTATTGAAAGAGTGGTTTAAGTTACAGTCATGAGTGCTGAACAACGGGGTAATTAACTGTATGGATTTTTTTTATCCGTCTCTGAAGATCATGGTAATCTAAATAAAATAGTGTTTGGCACCCATTAATTTTTTTGAAGTTTTTCTCCTTAATTTTAACCGCACATTCTCCAAATAAAAGAATATTACACACAAATCTAAAACTTTTCATTATTTTTCAACCACACATTCTCCCATCAATCACTATTCCAAATTGTATAATTTCCCCCAAAATGCGTGCCAAACAATAGCTAAGCAAATTGCTACGAAACGAGAGATGGACGGGCTGAGAGAGTATCAGAATTAAGAAGCAAAGTGAAGTGAAGTGAACAAGTAAAAAATTGTTACAGTCAGGAAAAATCACAATATAGGATTTAATAGTAGTTAGTTAATGTCAACCATAGAACAATTAAAAACGAAAACGTGATAAAAAAAAAAAAGGCAAAGAAGCCGGAATTTGCAAATGATGAATAGCATCAGAATTGAGGATGACTATGTCAACAGTATATCTTCAAGATCCACATAATTCATAAAATAATTACTAAAACTTCAAAGTCTGACTTACGTCCTTCTTGTCCATTGGAGTTAAGAAAGGATCACGGACACTTAGAGCAGCTACAACACTTAATATTGGGTCCAGGCAATTCAATATAGCACCAAGTATAAGCATTTTGCCAAGTTTTGGCTCCATTGGAAGCATTGTTAAGTAGCGTCCTGTCAAGGACATCAGCCAAACTTATATGAGAATGAAACATCAATAAGCATAAAATTGAGAAATTAGAAGTCTTATTCATACCTAAAACAGTCAAATTTTCAGCCTCATCCAAAGCCCCAATGATCTTTAAATATTCAATAGCATTTTGAACCTAGTAGCAAATGTGAAAAAAAAAAAGTTGTATAACAACCATAAGACATTATTATTGACACATACATTTGGTCCTTTTTATCCCTAAGTAGTCACTAATAAATATACTTCAGAGAAAATATGTTCCAAGTGAGTCAGTGACACAAGCTATTTCCATAAAACAGAAATGTGAATAAGCATTACCGCTAGATACTCAGGTGACTGCAATGCCCTCGACAGGAACTCAGAAATACTACCCAGTTTCAGACTTTTAATTTGTAAACAAAGAGACTGCAGCGGGGTCCTTAAAATTTCTGGTAATTGATAATCTGCAAAAGCATCATATACACATCTTGGATAGAGATGATAACATACTCCAGGCTGAACACGTCCAGCTCTTCCTCTTCTCTGATAATTTGTGACAAAAAAAATGTTACTTTGGAATTTTTAAATGCTGAGATAATAAATTCAAGCGAATGTGAACATTAAAATGACCCTGGATCAAAGCACGTTCTAGCAGACAAATCAAACATCACATCCAGTAGCTAATGCCATGGCAAAACATGATATAAGATCAAAATCTTATAGGAGATAACGTTTGTGCATCATTTCAAGGATATATGACGTAAGGAATGTTAGGAATGGTTTTCTACACAACTATATCGAGGGTGCTTGTTATTTACTTCCACATTTTGGTAGGAGTTGAATTTTCTTTTACAGTTTCCTGCTTGATACTGAATTGTACTTATCTAAAAGAATTAAAACTGGTAGGTTCCATGCAGACTACATGGAAATTGAGTTTGGTATAAGCTTAAGAATGGTTTTCGCAGTTTTTGGGCTTTATTGGCTGATGATTAATACCTATAACAGTGCGCAAGAGAAGAGTACTTCACCCTAGTAAGGTTTATGCAAATTCACACAACACAACTTCCAATTCCCAAAATGATGAACTCCATTGGAATAAGGGGATTACACATTTCCAGTTTTCCAACTAGAACAATTAGAATACTGAAAAGATATCAAATCTTTTGACTACTCAAGATTATTGCAGATTAACTAGGATTCTTATTAAGAAACTGACAACAGAATTAAAAAAATAAAATAATGTCTTAAAATTGAAGAGGCATGCAACAAATCGAGGCGAAAAAATGAGCGTCAAGGCACAACCTTTGAGGCCTATTTTCCGAGGCGTAAGCCTAAGTTCCAATCAACTTCTCTAAGCTATGCTCTAGCATGGAGCTCTTGTTACTTGAGTCACAAAACCCAAGGGAAAGACCTTGTTAGCATGCAAGTCAATAAAACCTAAAGGCAAGATGCAACGGTACAACATATACATTTGGTATAACACTTTGCCTTGGCGGTTAGCGGGAATTAAACGGTACTGCTAAGTTAACCGCTTAGCGTGCCTAGGCACTTTATTATTATTTTTATTTTTTCCCTTTTTTTAAAAACCTTTTATTTGACTTTGGTTTATTAACATTTTTATCTTTTTTATTTTTTTCTTTTTTAAAAGGCTTTTAAACTTTAGTTTCAAAATTTTAAATGACTTTATTCGTACAAAATAAAAAATGACTAGATAAGATTTAAGCTACAATGTTAACTATATTATGTAATTATGAATTTGAAATTTATCGTTTTGTTGAAAACTTCGAAAATATGTATAAAGTTTCTATAAATCTATTAGGTATAACTTGTCTATTTGAAAGTTAAAACTACGAGAAATAGTCTATCTTTTGCATTTCGAAAACTTGAAAATTGTATAATTGACTTATTATAGGAAATAAATATAGTACGTTATAATTTTAGATGTTTGGTATGTATTATTTTAATTATTAATGATTTTTAGAATGATTAAATATTTAAAATAAAAATAAGTAACACTTTTTACGCTTAGGCGAGTGCTCATAAAACTTGAAGATTGGCCTTCAAATCTAGCCACGATTTATGCTTTTTAGAACATTGGACTTAAGCAAGGTTAAAGCAATTGAAGCGGGAAAAAAAAAATGAGGCTATTTTACCTTTACAGGCTCCGGCCCTCGTGACACCAGAAAAAGTATTCAGAAATTTGAGCGAACACCTCAAATGCCTCGAGGTGCGTGCCTCACTAAACTAAGGCTTATGCCTGGGCAAATGGGACTCAAAAGATTGTACCTTGAGGCTCACTTTTGTTGGCACAATTTAAGGCACCCCTCACCTCAAACGATTTTTAAAACATTGGCTCTGGGTATGTAGTAATGCCAATATGCCATTATCAAATACATTTTTAAAAAAAATGGTACGCTTACATGGGTGAGTTTTCAATATATTCAAGTCAATTTACTTGATAAGGCCATTACCTATTCTTTTTAACAATAGTGCACGACCAACAATTTCCTTAATTTTACACAGTACAACAATTTGATATCGGCTATAATATGTCTAAGAAGGAGCCAACGCTAAAGTCTCCATATTGGTACCTACAGCAAAAGTTACAAATAATTCTTTATGGAACCATTCAAAATAATATGACAAATTCAGTCTGAAATGAAACCCCAGCTACTAGCTTAGATGTATGCATATGTGAGTTATCAACAAGCTAGAGGGCCGTTGACACCATTTCCTTGCTTTTATACGCTAAGTAATTTAAAGTACAAAACTACTTAATTCATACTGCCAATGCCAAATTCACAGTAAAGAAGTGTATAGTTTGCAAAACCTATTTTGAGGTCTTTTGAGCCATAATATCTATTAGATTGTGGGACATAAACCAACAAATATTAAGTAATTTGAAGTGACGCCTTAAAAGAATAACGAATTTACCAAGCACCAAACCGCATTTTGATTCCCATGACAAGATAGTTAAGCTCTAAGATGAGAATTCACGTACTTGTTGAGCTGAAACCTTTGAAATCCAAGAAGGAAGCAGACAAGGAGTATTGTTTAGAGCATCATATGATGTCTCTTTTGCCTTTCCACAGTCAATAACAAAAACCACGTCATTAATTGTAATACTGGTTTCAGCAATATTGGTAGCTAGAACAATCTTCCTTATTCCGTCTTCAGGCTCGTCAAATATTAATTTCTGTGTTCGTCCAATATCAAAAAAATAGATAAACAAACAAAAGTAGAAAAAATTACATCAAAAGTTGTGTTTCCCACTATTATACAAACACCAGCTCTTTAGCATAGGAAAAGCAGATAATATGAAATAGCAGCCAAACAGGGATAATATGGTATCAAGACAAAGAAACGATCTGACTTAATATTCAGAGATATAGCCAAATCTCAAGAAGAAAATGAGTTGACGGAACACCACCTATATACAATACATTCACTATATCAGTCATAAAAAACTCGCTGAATAGATCTTTATTCTTAAATATTTGAAGGATATCCACCTTTAAAAGTAAACAGTATAATTTCTTTAAATAAATAGGCTGTGTAGATGGAAACATCAAAACTGCTCCAGACAAGAATATCTAGTAATTTTCAAACCAATAGATGCAAATTTTTTTTCCCATCTCTGAAGGACATTTAGTAGCCTAGTGCTTGGCACTTGAATTCATCAAAATGATTGACCAGTAAAGCTTACAGGTTAGATGAGCAATCTTCAATTTCTTTTAACATAGGTCAGTTTGCGGTGGTTTAGAAGATATTGTTAAATGTGCTAGGTTTTGTAAGTACTGACCAAGTAGTCAAGGGAGCAGGTAATACCAGGTGACCACATGCCAAAATAACTAAAAAACATTGAAAAAGGACAACAAGAACCATAATGCCTAAGCTATAAGAGCATCTCTAAGAGACTTTCTATTTTTAAAGAGCATATTTTACAATTTAAAGAGTGTCTTTAAATTTAGAAAGTAAAAGTTTTTAAGTACTCCAACAAGCTTTTTATCTTTAACACTTATTTTACTACTACCAAAAAATATTTATTGTTCCACCTTATCTTTCATTTTCACTAGTTTCCCTTCAGATTATTATATTATTTTCCTCCATTGAAATCTTTATATTTAACACTTAATTTTCCTACTCTTGAAAAATATTTATTGTTTTTCCTCGTCTTTTTTTTTTTATCTCTAGCTTCCCTCCAAATTATTATATTATTTTCCTCCATTGAAAATTGAAATGTTAATTTAAAGAATCTCGTGGAACATAATTTTAAAAATTCACTATTTAAAATAGAGATCATATTATGTTTCAAAAGCCTCTTGGAGATGCTCCAAATGTTTTTTCTTTGTTACTCTCTCCTTCCTTTTTTTCCTATGCATCTTTGTGAATGTAAGAGCATCTCTAAGAGACTTTATTTATACAGAGCATCTTATGTATGACGGGTAACATCTTTAAATTTAGAGAGTACACTTCAACAATACTATGTATTTTTGCTCTTCATCTTGTTTTTCAAGAAACACTTACTAATATCTCCTCACCTTTTATTTAACTTAATTTTTTTATGTCAATGGCCAATCAATTCAAATATGATTCGAATAATTTAAGAAGTGGAGTATTGAAATCTTGTAGCTTATGCAATCATTATAAAGTAAGAATGGAGAGGAAGTTTGGCTCCTGGCTCTCCAAATTTTTAAATAGAGTCTCTTGGAGCTTATTTTTAAGCATCGGCTCTCCAAAATATATTATTTTCCTCCATTGAAAATTGAAATACTATGAATGCATTTAATTATAGAGAATAAATTTAACTCTCCAAAATCTACTCTCTATTTTAAAATGTTAATTTAAAGAATCTCGTGGAACATAATTTTAAAAATTGACTATTTAAAATAGAGATCATATTATGTTTCAAAAGCCTCTTGAAGATGCTCCAAATGTTTTTTCTTTGTTACTCTCTCCTTCCTTTTTTTCCTATGCATCTTTGTGGATGTAAGAGCATCTCTAAGAGACTTTATTTATACAGAGCATCTTATGTATGACGGGTAACATCTTTAAATTTAGAAACTACACTTCAACAATACTATGTATTTTTGCTCTTCATCTTGTTTTTCAAGAAACGCTTACTAATATCTCCTCACCTTTTATTTAACTTAATTTTTTTATGTCAATGGCCAATCAATTCAAATATGATTCGAATAATTTAAGAAGCGGAGTATTGAAATCTTGTAGCTTATGCAATCATTACAAAGTAAGAATAGAGAGGAAGTTTGGCTCCTGGCTCTCCAAATTTTTAAATAGAGTCTCTTGGAGCTTGTTTTTAAGCATCGGCTCTCCAAAATAGATAGCACCTTGTATTTTTAGAGTCTCTTGGAGATGCTATAGCTTTGCGAATGGCATAACTGCAACAAGTGAAGTACGGAATCTTGGATAAAAGGTTCAGAGGCATCAATAAAGTAGTTTTGAGACAAAAGGTCACATGGACAAATTAATGGCTGATGTGAACAATTCCACAAGTTCATGGTCAAAATTTAACTCATCCAAATGCATGGACAGTAGAAAATCCCCACAATAAACAAAATCAAAATTTATCTTGACAGTAATATATACAGAACCAAATAACAGGGACAGTCAACAATTAGTATATGAATTCACCTGCTCCTCACTGGCCATGGAACCATGGCATGCCAGCAATAAAACTCGACTAGTATCTCCTACTACAGGATGACCTTGCAGCTTATCCTTCAAGGAGCTTATGTCCTCCCATCCAGTCAGAAAAACTAAAACAGCACCAGGCCCTTCATTCTCGCATATATAGCACAAAAGATATTCTATGAGGTTGAAACCTAGACAATCAGGATTCCAGCAAGACAAAGATTCCCGTGTCTGAGCGCTATAATCCTTGAAATTGGCAGCTTTAAGTGCCTCCTAATAACATTTCCCAACAAGACGAACATATCAGCACAGATATTCTAACATCTTGACATGAGAACTAGCAGTTAAACTACCTCAACAGCAGAAACAATTTGACTCTTTCTCTTTCTTGGAGCTTGTTTACTCATTCTCCACATCTTCTCCATACCATATTCATCAATTTGATTATATGGTGTCAATTGGTATCCTGTCCTTTCTAAAATATTTTCCAGAAAATGAGTTCGTACTGGATAAGTGAAACCCTAATCAAAACAAAATTGAAATTTAAGGTAAGTTCACATACAAGGTTTGTCAAGCTATTAGGTGAAATATCAGTATCTATTCAAAATAGCTTATCAAGATAAAAGGAAGAAGAAATGAAGTTAATGATACTATGTAACAGGCTAACAGCTAAGTAACCTCTAATTGCTTATTGCTTTATCTTTATTAAAAAATATGATACTGAAACCAAAAACAAATAGGGCACCCCCAGTATATCATTCAAAGAACCTCAACCAGAAACTATGCTAGGGATTGCTGCCTCAAGTTCAGTGGCCTATAGAATTAACAGGTTCACAACATACTATATAAAGTGCCACAGCTTTTAAATTATTTCTTTTTGCATCAGATTATTACCTGTCTTATTAAAGAGAGAAGGAAAATTAAACACATTCAAGTTCAGCATACAGAGATCAAGCAGTACCAAATGTTCCAGCTGTATGGCTTAGCTTATTTCTACGTAAGAAGCAAAAAATTAAAACACAGCTCATATACACATTTACAAAAAATAAAAGTAAAATACAAATGTATATACATCCATGGATACAATGTGGTCATGTTTACAACTTAAACGAAAATTTTGAATTTTTGGGTAAAAAGGCTCTTCAGGTAAACAGTAATTAACATTATATGTACAACTGTAAAGAAACTTGTTACTTACGTCACTAAACCAAAAAGAAAAAATTGATCACAAAAAGAAAAATTCAACGACGGAAAAATTGTCAAATGCACTAAAAAGAGTCACAGCCTCCGATATGTATGTAGATCGTGAACCAATATGACTAGGCGATTCGATGGTTATAGGAACGGAACAGTGGAAGATGGTCTTGATTATTCATTTATTTGCATTTGAATCTTCCATCTTCAAAAACAATCCCTCTGTGCCCAAACACCAAAAACAAAACAAAACAAAACAAAATGATAAAACTGTTGCCAAATCTCTTTTCCTCTCTATTCTTTCAGTACAAAGGCCAGGAAGAAATTAACTCTTTTGACTCACTTGCATAACAAATCTATTAACATTTAGGTGACACGAACTCCATAATTCCTACAAAGTTCATTAACAAATGTTCTATAATTAATCCACCCTGTACAATTGCATTGAGAATAAAACTGGATTCCATATTTTCCTCTACTGCAGTCCATTTCCTCATCTCACAAATTTCCAATCACTACGTCAAATCCATTTCCTCATCTCACAAATCTACCAATCACTACGTCAAAAACCTTTATATGTTTTTTTTACCTCTATGGCATTCAATTTATCTAATGAGCCAACCTTTGGAGTGATGCTAGTTATACATGTTCAAGATTGTTTTGATATTTAATAGATTTTATATACCGGTCAAGTGCCTAAAGTGTACGTCAACACCACATACACCATGTAACATTTTTTTCTTGAACATGCAACATTACATAGATGGTAAGAGGAAAAGTTTAGTCAAATAGTCATATCCTTGGATTGTAGTAGTTCATTATGCACTCCGTGTAAGTTACTTTTGGCGAGAATCAAACAACGCAATACCAGTTAGTGGTGATGGTGTGTTTATTAGGAAATTGAAAAGGTTCCAAAGACATTCGGGGTTGTTTGAGCCCCATTTTTTTGGTAAAATGCATTTTGGAATAGTGAATTGATGGAGGATGTGTAGTTAAAAATAAAGGAAAAGTTTTTGGGTTACGTGTAATATTATTTTATTGAAAAATGTGTGATTGAAAAAAAAAGAGAGAAAAATGTATTTTGACAACAAGGTCTCAAGTTTATTGAACGAGATGATGGGACGTATATGGTGAAATACGAGTAACTTTTAGAGAGGATTTTGAAGGACATACAGAAATACTAAATGATGTAGAATGAGTTGACTAACCAAGAATACGGAGAAAGTGGTTTAGAAGATATCTTGGCTAAGAGATAAGAGAACTAAAGATCTAAACTAAGTAGTGTAGACATACTAAACAGGATGCTAACATGCATGTGTGGCCATACTAGAGTAAAATTTGAAATCTGATACACTAACAAGTTGGGATGGCACTAACGGATGATAAGGAAAGTGAAAGCGATTTAACATTATCGGAATATGTCTTGAATAAACCTAAAGAAGCTCATGTTCAAGAGGCGAGTAATCCTAGTAGAACAAGTTAAAGAGACAGATGTACAACAAAATTAACACGATTTTATGTCGTTGCAAAATATATGATATCATTGGACCTTTTGGTAGATCTATTGCCGAATTCAACAAGGTGACGGACAAAGATTTATTTAGTTAACTCTGATGAAAACTTTATAAGATCCTCAGCCACAGGGATATGTCAAACCTATAGCTGATAGATTAAATTGTTCATTGCATATGTTAGGATAGGCTTTATTTGTGTCATTATTTGTGCTGGTTTTTAGGAATAGAATAGTTGAGTTCTTTATGTACAGAGTGTCTAAAAGCTATAGCATATCATTATTTTCTCATAAACTCCAAGTTTATGGGGAATAAGACTTGGATTGTTCTTTGTAGCTCAACGTGCCATGTAACATATAACTAACTACCAACTAAAAGAAACTTGGCTGCAGAAAGCACGTTGTATTGCCAAAGATTGTGCTAACATTTCGTAAATGTAATATTCAAACCTGAAACACAATTAAGAGAGACTAACAAAATTGGATCAATCATGAAATTCAAGTAGTATTTTATTTGTTCAAGGAAAGGACCAAGAAGACCACTAGCTCACCGGGATGTGGAACATTGGAGCCCCACCAAAATATGATGAGAAGAGTCCAGCATCTAGGGTTGCACTCATCAAAATTAGCCTTAGTTCTGGTCGACGAGGTAGTAGATCTTTCAAAACAATAAGCAGAAAATCTGAAATACGCAAAATGGTTATTAATGGCATTTTATTTTTCCAATAACAAAGAGCATCTCAACTCAACAAGGTCATATCACATGCTTAGGGTAAGAAGCAAAGACAAAAGACATGCTGGTACGTCATTTTTCAAAAAAAAAAAATAAAAAAGTAAAATACACACAAATTGGGACATTGATCAAATATTTTAAAATTTAAATTTCAAAAAAAAAAAAAAAAGTAAAATACACACAAATTGGGACATTGATCAAATATTTTAAAATTTAAATTTTTGTTTTTTTTTTTTTTTGTGTGTTCGCTTTTTATAAACAAAAAATTATTTTCATGTGGGTCATCTAAGTAATTGGGTCAATTTGTATCTACTGGAAAGGTGGCCCAACACAATCATCGGATTGGATCATCTAACAAATTGGCTCATAGACCACCTCATTGGATTTTAACACCCCCCACCCCCATCTAATTAATTCTTATCAATCTTCCATCCTTCTCTCCCTCTTCCTATTTCATTGCCTTTTCCATTTCACAAAGGTTTCTCCCATCTCCAGACTGTCTCCACCTGCCTCTCCCTCTTCCCCCTTCCCCCTTCTTCTTTTCCAAAAGCTTCACTTCTCCAATCTCCATGGCTCTCCCTGGAATCATAGGTTGGTTGCCGAAATATGGAAGTCAGCTTCCTCTTTGACCTAATTTAGTTTAGCTTATCTTGCTTTTCTTTTTGGTTTCGATTATTAGTAGTTAGTTTTTCTTCTTTTCCATTTCGATTGTGGATTTTCCATGTCAGAGGAATGTCATCAAAGTGTCCGAACCATAAGAGAAAAAGAAATAGAACATGCCAACTAGAATACCCTATACGAGTCTGACACAGTCCTCCAGCTCCCATGGCATGTCACTGCTTCATAGTGCTTGGCAGAGAGAAAATAGCATCCAATAGGTAATAATAATATAATACATAGTCAATTGAGACAATAAATTACCTTCATTCATTCCACGTTCATGAATCTCATCCACGATAACATGAGTTACGCCCTTCAAGTTTCTATCAGCTAGTAATCTTCTCAGCAAAATGCCTGTTGTGCAGAAGAGGAGGTGGGTATCTCTTCCTTTCATACCCTCTAGCCGAACTTTATATCCAACCTGCAAAGAAAGGCTTTGTTATATACTTGCACAATATGACAATTTACTTACTAGTGATTGTGTTTGTGGTATCAAGACTCACTGTATTCCCCAATTTCTCCCCTCTCTCAGCAGCAATCCTCTCTGATACAGACATTGCAGATATCCTTCTAGGCTGAGTGCATATGATATTGCACATTGCTCCACGAAATGAGTTAATCTCAGAATCCAGAATAAACTGGGGAATCTGAGTGGTCTTTCCACAACCAGTTTCACCGGAGATGATAACAACCTAAAACATTGAACTTCTCCACTTGTTAACTGCGTAAATTTTTATATGTAAAAGGAGAACCCTTCGTTTTGAAGCCGCCAACAAAGAAGCATAGAAAGACAGCAAATAATGTCACTAAGTGAGTGCATAAACGACATCAATATAGATTTCAACCTGGCAACAAATATCGATGATTACATGTTTCTCACCCACCCAACCAGACACATACCAGATGAGTACCAAGTACAAATGAAAGTTGAAATAATGGAAAAGGGCAATTGAAAGGCAATAAATACAACAGCAGTAATCAAAAGGAGAACTCGTGACAGGAGAAAGGAACTCAATAGGTTTACTAGTTCATCACAGGGAATAGCAAAGAAAATAGTTAAAGCATTAAGCTTCTAAGAATTTGATTGTGTACAGTGTATGATTCAAAGGCGTTAGCTACGAATGTAAAACCAAGAAAGCTTGTGACAGTCAAATTCTAGGATGACAGTTGAAATAAAAAGTTCCCTTTTTTCTTTCTTTTATTTTATATTCAGGGCTCAGTCAAGTTGGAAAAATTATTTGGTCGAGAGAACATGGCACCTATTGTTGAAGACAACAAAGGATTAGAAAATCTAATACGAATAAAATGACCAATCCCGTCACTAGAAATCCTTTTGCTGCTAATTTTCGAGCACTTGATCAAGTAGATGTGACATTGTTGACACTATCGACCCAGTAGAGTCATTGTGTGAGTGTGGATACATTCATAGTCAAACAGGTAATAGAATTCATGAAAAAGGTAACACAGAGTAAGACTTTCTAATCGCTATCAGAGTTTTATCACGCAATGCTCCAGAAAGAAAAAATTGATTTAAGAGAGTGCCAAATCCAGGCAACAGCAAAGAACAAC
>CAIGRS010295313.1:0-17541 GCA_903798395.1 Fraxinus floribunda
TTCTTAGCCAAGAAGAAAGGCACCCCGTGAAACATAGACTGACGATGGTATTGGTAGTGACCGCGTTGATGGTGAAAATTAATAACAAAAGGAGTGTAAGACTCCGTTACAAGTGATGGTAGTCGTGGCGATGGAGGTGAAAACTGTCTGGTGAAATATGTTTAACAAAATTTTATAAAATGTAGAAGAGTGTATTACAAAATTTATTTTTAAATTATAAAAAATAGAATTTTGAGAATTAAAAGGTTGATAAAAAATGAGATGCAAAAAAAAGTATGAAATTACTAAACTTTTTGTGGATATTTATGAATTGTTTTTTTCTTATTATTACAAAATTAATTGAAAAATAAAATTTAAAATTTGTTATTATTGACCACGGGTTATGCTTGGACTTAGTTTTTCTCGAAAAAACCCAACTTGACAAAACATATTTTAAAATCGGATTAAAATTGAAAAACTAGCCGTTTGTTGACTTTTATTAGACGAGTGAGACCCAATAACGATTATATTTTCAATTTTAATTGAATTATAAGCACTACCAAACAAGTCCGTAACCCATATATTGATATATAGGATAATTTGGATAAATTTGTTATTTTAATAAAATAATAAGAATAATTTTGTTAATTTAAAGCCCAAAAACTAAATAGTTTGTTTATCTCATTACTACATAGATCGATGATGATCTAAACTCTACATCAATAGCATTATCCTTGTAAAAGTCCTTCCAAACCCACCAATACCATGTTTGGATGAGATATAAATGTGTGTGGCATGTTTGTATAAGACTATTCAACTGTTTTTAATTTATGTACTCTTGTCTTTTCTAAAAATTTTGGACCATTCTCATCGCGTGCCCCTTGATTTTGTTACTAAATTTGGTTCGACAAGGAAATCAATGTTGTTCGTTTGTCTGTTATAGTAATCAAATTGACTAATTAAAAAAGGAAAAAATAAATAAATGTAGCAACGATTCCTAACATTTTTAATTTTGCAGATTTTACCTTAATCTTCATTTTGTGTCAACAAATGTTCCTAACCTTTCATAATATGTATCTGGAGTCCAAATGAATGAAAAACATCTATTTGACCGTTAGTTGACCAGGAAAATTGGATTTCAACCAATTTTGATTAAATTAAAAGGGGTAAAATGACAAGCTTAAAATTTTCACATTAGATAAATAAACAAAAAAAATTAAAAATCAAAGAAATAAAAAATGGTTTCTTGTTCTTTAGCCCCACAACTAAAAATCATCCACCAACACTAGTCGGCACCACATCAGGTTATATTCTTCCCCAACACCGCCTAAACTGTCGGACCCACACATCATCGGAAAGCCTTAATTCCCCTTTACACATCTCACCCAACAACCAACCCTAACTTCACTAGATGTCATCGAATAACGACCAAAAACCCCAACTTGCGAACTTAAAAACTATTGGCAACTCCTCCTCTAATCATACCTACCGTCACGGAGTATCACAGGTCAACTCCCACAATCCAAACGTCTAATATGATGATGATATTTCAACAAAAAGGGGACAAACAATTGATGCAACATATAGGATCTCAAATCCCGATCTCACACTGCTGCAATTTCACTAATCACAAACTCACTTGGAGCATGTTTAATCCGGATTAAAATTCGATTTTAATCCAAGTCAAAGTCAAACAATTAATATTAACCACATCTTTCATGGGTCCCACAACTTTTCAACCACACATTTCAAAAACTTTTATCACAATCTACTAAAAAAATCTAATTTTAATCTACACCAAACACCATATGGGAGAAATCTGATTCTCATTTTTTATTTGAGTGGGGTGAGATTTGAGATCTAGGTTTGACAGAGATAAAATCAGTGATTTTTCTTGATTTGATTTTTAAGTGTGAGGGTGAGTTTTCTTGGTTTGATTTTTGACTGTGCAATAAGTTGGAAGGTGGCGACAAAGGGTGTCGGCATTGGTTGTATGTGGTCGTTAGTGGGAGTTGTGGGTGTGGGTGTGGGTCGAAGGAGTCTGGTAAAGTCTTGTCGGAGAAGAGGAGACCTCGTCGGTTTTGATTTGGGGGATGGGGTGGGTTTATATATTTACTTTTATTTTTTGGGGTTTTAATTAATTTTAAAATTATTTAATATGAAAAAAATATATATAAAGTACCGTTTTATCCCTTTCAATTTAATTAAAATTGGTCAAAGTTCACTTATTTTTGTCAACTAACGGTATCCATTTGGATTCCAACTGTATATTTATAAAAGGTTATGGACCTTTGTCGACACAAAATGAAGGTTATAATAAAATTTGCAAAAATTGAAAAAATTAAGACCCGCTGCTACAATTTTCCCATTAGAAAATGGTCATTAAAGTTCGACTTAACCCCGCCTGTGTTTGAGCATCATTTAAGAAAAAAAATTCAAACTCATTTTCAATTAACTCTCAATAAAATCATTTTAGATATAAATTCAAATTTTTTTCTACAATTTGATAAAATAGTCCAAAATATCGAGTTAATTGTTTCAACGGTCACTGAACTTTACAAAGTGTTACGTTTCACTAACTGAACTTTAAGTTGTATGCCATCACCGACTAAACTTAGTAAAGTTGCACTCCATCCATCACCGGGCTAATTCCATCAACACCGGTTGCCTACGTGGATGACAGTTTGCATACGTGGTCGTTAAATTACTCCAGATGGCCATTAATCATCCATGTCATAAATTCCCAACACCCAAACACATCTCACCCAATTTGATCTCTGAAATCGCGATTGGAACCCTAAAGAGAACAACAAATTGCAACACTTGAAGATTGGAAAGCTGGACTTCTGCACATATCGAGTACTGACTCTGAATCAACTCCCCTATATGTTCCTCGCCTCTAGAAAGGTATTCCAATTTGGTGCCCCAAGAACATAGCATATCTTATACAATTGATCTATCTCACTGACCATAGTTGAAAAGAATCGGTACACTTAAGGTTACATTAGATGATCATCAGATGACTGTTGGAAATCAAACACCTACTTTTTCAACTCCCCTATAATTGGTAGAAAGAATTTATGTTTCCTCTGCAATTGATTAATGCTTGTTAAGTGCCAACAAGGTGAAAACTGAAGTGAGGCTGCAGGTGGCTTGGAATTTGTTCATTTTTAAATTTGGTTGGAATCTATAAATTTGTTTTTACTGCTGGTTTGATGGAGGCTATATATGGGCCAGGCCTTTCATCAGCAAATTTGTTAACGGTGAAAAGAGAAGAGAAGAGAAGGGAAAAATTCTTGAATTACCTCCATTTCAACGATTTCAAGAATTCAAGAATCACCCTTATCGGGCCTTCAATTTCGATTCAATCAGGCTAGGGTTTCTACAATTTGGGAATTGGACCTTTGAGAGATTTGGGGGGTTAGGAGTTTTTATTATTTTTCATCCTCATCCTACATATCTCACGCTTTCAAAAAAAAGAGAGGAGATGTGTTTTGGTGTTGGGAATTTATGACATGGCTGATTAATGTCCAGCTGGAGTATTTAACGGCCACGCGTGCAAACCGTCATTCACGTAGGCAATCGGTGTTGACAGAATTAGACCGATGATGGATGGAATGCAACTTTACTAAGTTCAGTAACTGATGGAATGCAACTTAAAGTTCAGTAAGTGAAACGTAACACTTTATAAAGTGAGCGTCCGTTAAAACAATTAACTCCAAAATATCACTATTAACAAAAAATTATTTGCTCAAAGAATGGACTGAAACCAAACGTATACAAAAATCTGGTTTAGAAATCTATTATTTTCACCTCTCTCACTCCCTCCAAATCGCAGAATTATACTCTGTACTGAGTAGCAGAGAGTAGTGTACAACCTGTGGACAGCGACAACAAAACAAAACGACGCGCATCGCACTTAATCACACATACAGTCTCCCATCCCTCGTTCTTAACGTGCGCCGGGGCCTGTGTATCCAGCGCCCCAATCGCCCAATGAGTAGATCATCAGCTGCCCTCATTTTACTTTTCGTAGCTCTGGTTGCTTTGCCGGTATCGCTTTCTGAATACGAAGATTCGAAACTGCTCAATGACCGCGCCGCCGGAAATGTCACCGCCGGTAATATGACTGCGGCGAAGGAGGACACCTTTGCTGACATGATAGACCGAGCACTGGAGAAAGAGTTTACTGAGAATGAGGATCAGAATGAAGGTTTTTTAGATCTCAACTCTCACCTCGTTGTCGCTTTGTTGCATTGAATTTTATTTTTGCATTATAATGTTTTTAGGTTAGGGTTTCAATTAAGCTCCATTGGGTTTATAAGATATTTGCAGCGTGTTATGGAACTGATTTTTTTTTTTTCGGGTCTTTTTTTTGGTATTGTTTTGTAGTTTGCTTTTGGTGCTTGTCACTTGAGAAGTGAATGGCGGATTTTAGTTTAATACACAAGTGATTTTTTCAATTTATAGTGTAGAATAATTGAAGTTCAAATTAAGATTTTGATATATTGAGACATTAATTCAGGTATTGCATTCTCAGTGTTATAAGTTCAAATTAAGATTATGGAACTGTTGTTGTTTATTATAATTGATTTTTTTATTCAATTATTGTGAGTCATTTTGACTTTTATTTATGGGGAAGATGCTTGTTTGTTTATGGTTTTCCCTAAATTATGTACTTGAACTATAATGGCAGCGAATGATGCTGGTAGCTTCAACAACAGTGTGGCAGGGCAGCAGGTTTGTTTTGTTGCGTATATTCAACTTTTCTGGCAGTGTTTCTTCTCTGATCTTTGTCAAGCCTGCTTTATGTATAAAAGGGGGATATTAGGCTTTAATTGTCAACTCGATTAGTCAGTTCCATGGCGGGTAATTGCATTGTTTGGTTAATTTGCATGTGTGGGAGTGCTTAAAAGCATCCTTACATGGAATACCAAACATGCACAATGTATGAATCATCTCTAGCATTCACATCCTTCAGAAAAATGTGTTGGGAATCCGAAAATGATGGTAAATCAATCTGGGTAAACTATATTAAACCCCTGTTTGTCCCACATTATTTTTTCATTCTCATTCTTCTACTCATTTTCAACCATATATTCTTCAATAAAATAATAATTTCTATCACATCAATAACTTTTTCTTCTTTTTCAACCACATATTTCTCATCACATCACTTCAAAAGAATGCATTTTCTCATTTTAATGTGCACCAAACACACTCTAAGTAATTGATACATAAGAATGAGTAATCTCTTATCTGGATAGTGGTTCATATACTAATCAATGTTGTGACAAAAGAAATTTACAATATTGGAAGCAGCTGAAATCAACTGTCTCCATACACCTGTCCCTCCAGTATAAGTTGATTCTGCGCCAGTCAACAATATCTTCTTTAAATTCGGGGATGAATACATTAACTTCTGTTTGCCCTGTCCTATCTTACCCGACAGACATAGATAGTTTGTAGATTTTTATTTGAATATTGGAAGTTCAACACTAGCCTCAAAGGATATATAGACACTCGTCAAGAGAGCTAAATTCTAGTGTTTTTGACCATCAAGTCCCTAAAAACTCAATGCTTACATCATTCTTCATCAGTATCAAGTCGTATATTTTAGGGAAAATTGCATCAGCGGTCCTAACCTTTTCAATTTTTACAGACTTTACCCTAACCTTCATTTTGTGTCAGCGAAGGTCCATATCTTTTCATAAATATGTAGCTGGAGTCCAAATTGATGGAAAATCGTTAGTTAAGAATAGTAAAATTTGACTAAATTAAAAAGATAAGAAGATAATTTTGTATTTATCCCCATTTATCCCTCAAAATAAAATAAGAAGTAAAAAGAAATGTTAACTCGGTCTTGGCCAAAAGTGAGTGTTTCAGTGGAGAAGTCACCGACGGTGAAGGAACCATTGCCATACGAGACTTGGTAAAGACATTACGGGCGGTTGTTGTAGCTTGTGGAGTCGAGTCGTCGTCAGAGGGGAGAGTCACATGAGACTCCATGAAAGAAGGATGATTTTGTAGGGTCAAAAACCGAGTTAGACTGGGTGTAGCACTTCCTGTACAGGGAGCATTGTAGCCACACAACGTCGCTTCCCGTATCCAGCACCATGTAAACAAACTTGGCCGGTGTCCTTATGCCCAGACGCGTGAAGTACTCGCTACTTCCCTGCTTGAGCCCCGAAATCACCAAGTTGCTGAAATCCCTTTTACCTCTGAAAACGTTACTAGCAGCAACAGCGACGAGTGTGGTCAAAGCTTTGACTCTAACGGTTTCATGTTGAAAGTGGAGCTTGAAGAGGGATTTTGGGGTTGAATTGAAAGCAGACGGTGAAAGATTATCCACATGGTGCAAATCTACAGGGTGTTCGAGTAAGGATCCAATGTGGATTCGAAGTTGGATCCCGTGCCCATTTTTTCGTTTTTCAATGAAACAGACGGACGTTTAAGGAGATAATTGAGGACTAAAGACTGGTACTGTAATGTAGAGGATGAGGGGATGGATATGGAAATTGCAAAGAAGGTAAAGAAGAAGATAGTGTGAATGGAACTGGTTTCTGTTATCTTTCATTTTGAGATGGGAAGAAAAGGTTAGATATTGAATTGAGACGGTGTCTTCGAGAATATTTTCAGAGATGGGGGTGATTGATTTTCCGATTTTTCGTTTTGGGTGGGATGGGGGTGAAGAAGATGAATGAATAGTTCCTTTTTCTTTTTTTTTTTTGGCCTTTTCTTTCATTTTAGTTTTAATTATTTTAAGGGACAAATTGGGATAAATACAAAGTTACCATCTTACCCTTTTAATTTGATCAAATTCTACTATTCTTGGTTAACTAACGGTCAAATGGATGGTTTTCATCAATTTGAACTCCAGCTGCATATTTATGAAAGGTCGGGGATCTTTATTGGCACAAAATGAAGGTTATGGTAAAATTTACAAAAATTGAAAAGGTTAGGAACCGTTGCTGCAATTTTCCCTATATTTTAATTTTGAAAGTTTAAGACTAGTACTATGAAAACTAAAATATGAGAACTTGATATTAATGAAAAATGACGTAAGTATTGTGGTTTTAGGAAGTTGAAAGATAACAACACTAGAAGTTAGCTCTTAATGCATGTCTGCTTATCCTTTGAGATAGTAACACTGTTGTTACTTATAGCTAAATATGTTGAATTAATTTAGTATGATTCTCATGCACTTGTAGCTTGAAAGAAACTTAAAAACAAAGTTTCATGTAAAACTAGACAATTGATGGATGATACTAATGCTATGCTGATGCGGACGGACAAGTGATTACTATTCGTTGAATTTCGCATGAATATCGAAAAGTGACCAAGAATTGGAGAGAATTCTCACAATTTCATTAATATTAATGATCAAAATCCAACCAAGAAAAACGACAATGCATAAAGTGTTTAAATAGACATCCTAGGGAAGAAAACCCTAATACATAATTAACGTCGTAAACGCCCCTTTGGTGCCTTAAAGTGCAAGAGAATAGTTAAAAGAAATAAAACTTAATGGAAAGATAACAAGGTTTGCCCCCCTTATTTTAGTTGTAGGATAGGACTGCATCATATGCCCTGTTAAATAACTGTGGTGAACTTTTGAATGCTAATACAGATATACGTTGTAATCCAAAAAAGAAACATAACAGTAAAATGGATGTCTTCATCATGACTGATTACTTGAAAAAGGAAGACGCCAGGAATAATACTTGTGGTCTGCGGTATTATCACGTGCTCAGATGGAGGATTAATGCTCACGCCCTAGTAACTTGTTTAAGACATGGTTGAGTTCAGTTGATTAAATTTTCTTTATCTGAAATGCTCAACTTGCAAAGCATGTTGCTTCTTTTCTGTTTATTTCAAACAGTAGGTTTTGCTTGATTTATCTGGTTATATTTTTCAACCATCAGGCAGTTTTGGAAACTGTAGCTAGAGTCAAGCCAAAGAAAAATGAGACCAAAACAAAGGAGGAAAAGTAAGCATTTTGCTCAATTTGGAGAACGTTATTCTTGACATCTCACCTGAACATACAGTTTCTTTTTGCTGATAATTAACTGGTTTGCTATAATTTTAGATCCTTTAAACTTCATAATGTTTTCAACCTGGACAATGACAATGGAGCTGAAGAAACCCCGACTTTGATTGATAGAAAGGTGAAAATGGAACTGAAAGGCCCTTGATATCTTTATGCACTTGTTTCCACTATGCTTATCAATAACATTTCCTCTCTCTCTAAGAGTAGAAGACAAAGCAAGAATTTTAATCAGTTGAAAATAAAAATTATTGTACCTCTATGAGGGAATTGCAAATTACAATTTTCACGTATTTGCAGGACAACGTTTTCATTATATCAAATTTCAAATCTAAATATCCAGTGCTGCAGTTAGACTTGAGGTAAACTTACCAGTTACATATTTGATATGGTGCCATCAGTCTCCCTCCTTTTTCAATTCTGGTAGCCTAACTTGGTGATGCTGCAGGCTTATATCAGATCTGGTTGTTGTCATCGTGTCTGCAACTTGTGGTGGAATTGCTTTTGCTTGTGCTGGACAACCGGTCTGATTTCTATCCTTGACCTATGGTACTTTATTGTTTTTATGCAATCTTTTCACCTACACGAGTCTGAAAATTTTATTATTCACAAAAATTATCAGGTTATTACTGGATACTTATTAGCAGGGTCCATTGTTGGACCTGGAGGTTTCAACGTTGTCAGTGAAATGGTGCAAGTACGTATCTTAAATTAGAAAGTTGTGCTCTCAGAATGATAGTTTACCTTATCTCCCATGTACATACAGAACGATTTCTTTTCTAGTGCACTATGTTAAGTCTTTAAACAGCATCTTGTGCTGATTTAAAGTTCAGCTTTCGAGAACCATTGCTTCAAAATGTGAATGGAGGAGTTGATGCCTTCTAAGCACCCAATATAATATCCCCTCTCCATCTGAAGTTGAATATCTTCATTTTACTTGGTGAGGTATTGGTGGGAATTCAAACCATGTGAATTTTGCGTACTATACCATCTGCATCCCTTGGTGTGAGAGGGCCCTGTGCTTCTGATTTTGATTTGATAACAGTGTAAAACTTCAATATTATTGTCAAGGTAGTTTGATAAAGAAGTGGTGAAGAAGAGTGTCCTTTTAGGAAAGAAGCGTTTAATCTGTAACATCCGGAAAAGTAAAGGAAGACATTCAATGTTGGTCACAGGGAATAAAAGTTAATACAATTCTATCTTTCAATAATTAGCTATTAAAGCTAAAACCAATTCTTCTTTTCTGCAGATAGTTGCTAAAGCCCAAATGATTGAATAATGCACATTTTGATAATTATAAAAAACATAAAGTAAATGATTAAACTCATTGGGTTTTAGATATTTTTTAATGCTCCATCCCCTAATTACTTATAATTATCTTGTTCTGCGATAGCACATTTTTGTTTGAAGAACTCGTCCAAATTCAGTTCCACGATGTTAGCATATAATTAATATGATATTACACTTTGCATCATCTCGGTGTATCTTATTCATTTAGGTCGAGACAGTGGCTCAGTTTGGTGTAATCTTCCTTCTTTTTGCTTTGGGTCTGGAGTTCTCTACAACAAAGGTTGGCAAGTGCTATTAGCTGCTTTGTACTTTTTTATTAGTCTTTTTAACTTTGATGCCTAAAATTCGACTTATGACCATTTCTAGAAACTGACTAACAATCTACTTTTCTCTCACGAACAGCTTCGAGTTGTACGAGCAGTTGCTGTTCTTGGAGGCTTACTCCAAATTCTCCTATTTATGTGCCTCTGTGGAATTATAGCCTTGGTGTGTTTAAATTGGACAATAATTCCTGATTATTTGGGTTATTGTGACTGTTTTAATTACATGCACAAAGTTTAAATATCCAACTTTTAGGATCAAGCTTGCAATGTGGATAACATAGACTTTAATTATCCAAGAAACCCGTAAAATGTTCTAGGATTTGAAAAAACTACTAGTCCAGAGGGCTGAGACTGAGACCCAGAAAGGGCAAGACTAAGAACCGTTCACCTTGGTCTTAATGAGGCATGCACCTTAGACCATGTTTGGGTAGGCTTATAAGCTTATATATTAGCCCACTCAAATGTGCTCCTAAAGTCGAATTTAAAGCTTCGAGGCTCTTAACAATGGCTTCCTGCAGCATGTTTATTGATTGTAATGGTTACACCAATTCTTCCTCAGTTGTCTTTGCTGCAAACTGGAGTGTGTAACTTCACTTGCTTATGTGCAGTCGTGTGGCGGTAGGACTTCGGAGGGGGTATTTGTTGGTGCATTTCTCTCCATGTCATCTACTGCAGTTGTAAGATCTGTGCATTATCTTCTTTGTTTAATAGACTACTGTCAAAGTATTTCTTAATATATATATATATATATATATAGTTTATTTATTTATTTTTTCTGATGGTCAAAACAATCTGATTATAGGTATATAAGTTTTTGATGGAGAAAAACAGTACTAATGCCCTTCATGGCCAAGTTACCATCGGCACTCTCATTTTGCAGGTATCCATATTATCTAAGTTAATCTTTTATATGATGCCGCTGTTTTTTCAAGGAAATGTATCAGTTACCAAGTTTTCAATGCAAAACAACTTAATACTTCATATTTTATTTTTCTACTCTCAGCATAAGTATTTCGTCTTTCCCTTTATTTTTCCTGCAGTTCAAAGCACCCAGTTAAAAGAGTTTTTACTTTTGAACTCATTTCTGCAACTCTGTTTAGTACACATGTATTTCTATTTTCTCTTCACACAAGAACAAGCCTTTGTTGCCCAGGAATCTTGTAAAATTGTGTTAAATCCTCTTAGGACTGTGCTGTGGGTTTACTGTTTGCGATGCTTCCAGTCCTGGGTGGAACTTCAGGTGTTCTTCAGGGAGTAATATCCATGACTAAATCGTAAGTTTCACTGTTACTAAAATAGGTTGCATGTATCTATGTATTACATAAATAACATAATAAATTGGAAACTTTATGACCATGAATTGTTGTATTGTTTCCTTTTCTTCATTTACAATAGACTTGATTTTCTGAAAAAAGGTGTAGAGTTCCTCTTTCAGTTTCCCGAGAGATCTTAACATCTGGCCCTAATAGTGGACAATATGATAGCATGATTTACAGTACAAAAATGTTGAGCTTTAGGCATGACTGAGGTGTGATAATATGCATGATCTGGTGTGTGCATTTTTTATGTGCAAGCCAGATATCAGACCGACAAATAAACAAATAGCAGTTGAATTACATGTTATTTTTCTTTTCGTTTCTCGCTTCTTCAAATTGTCCCTAGCTTTGGAAGTAGTTGAAGATCTAATAATATCTCCTTGTATGAGCATCATTCTCTGTACCTGTTAAACATAATACAGATTATCTGACAACCAGGTTGGTGGTGTTGGTTGCATTCTTGGCTGTTCTATCGTTGTTCTCACGGACATGTGTACCTTGGTTCCTCAAACTTATGATAAATTTATCATCGCAGGTGCGACTTGCTTTGGGCACAAGAATATGTTGAACAAGCATGTGCTTGTTGCTTCCTTTCAAGTTTAGTTTGTTTTTGACATATTTTTCCCTTTGCAGACCAATGAACTCTATCAATTGGCTTCAGTTGCATTTTGCCTGCTTGTAGCTTGGGTTTGTTTTCTTGCCAATGTTTTATCTCTAGATTTATTTCACTGTTGTCATTCATTTGTTACATGTCAGTTTGATTGTTAAATGTACATGACATTTTTCCCTTTGCAGACCAATGAACTCTATATCTCATATTTTTTATTGTTCTTTTGTCTCAATTCCTCCACCCTATGTATAAGCCCCCATAAAGTGAACTGTGATGAAGTCTGATGGTTCATGTAATTTCAGTGTAGTGACAAGCTCGGTTTGAGTTTAGAATTGGGTTCATTTGCTGCTGGAGTGATGATATCAACAACTGATCTTGCTCAGCATACGCTTGAACAAGTAAGATCACATAATACTTAATTTTTTAATAGGAACTTGAAAATGTATGCATATTTTCTTATTTCAATTATATGTTTCCTGTTTACCATACAATCAAAGTAATGTATCACATGTATAATGTGGTATGTATGTCAATATCTTCAGGTTTTTTTGTAGGTCATTATGAGAATTCTATATTTGAATTCTTGTACACCCCTGGGTAGCTAGAGGCATTTTGCCCCTTCCATTGTGTACTAGGGGAAAATTTCATATTTCCAGCAACATTCATTTGGGGTTTGTTATTCATGCAGGTTGAACCTATTCGCAACATATTTGCTGCTCTTTTCCTGGCTAGCATTGGGATGCTCATCCATGTTCATTTTCTCTGGAATCATGTTGATATCTTACTTGCATCAGTTATATTAGTGGTGGTTGTTAAAACCATAGTAATTTCTGCAGTTGTCAAGGGATTTGGCTACAATAACAAAACTTCAGTTCTTGTAAGATCTCTACCATGTTGCTTAAATAATATTCAATATTGCATCCCATAACAAGGTGAGACATGGTCCTTGAGCAATATAGGTCGGGTTGTCTTTGGCTCAAATAGGGGAATTTGCGTTTGTACTGCTCAGCCGTGCTTCTAATCTCCATCTCGTTGAGGTAAATGCTATTGTTGCTGTTTAGTAAAACTTGATCAGTAACCTTCCCCCACTTTGTGGACGGAAGTCCCACGGGGCTGTTTTATGGTTTGGTCAGGGGGGAGAGAAAAGGCTAAGTTGTATAGTTTCCATCTTAATTTCTTATGGCTTATTTATTTTCTTTGTAAACTCTCTAGCACTTTGAAGTTTGTGATATTTATGTGGTCGGTTTTCAAGATGCTTTTCTGTTTTTAAATTTTTTCAGGGTAAAGTGTACTTACTGCTTCTTGGAACGACAGCTCTCAGTCTGGTACGAAATCATCATCCCTCATGCTTCAGTTTATCCATCGTGTACAGCTTTTATGCATGTATATTATTTTTGCTGCTTATGGAGCGAGGTTTTGCAGACATTCTACGTCATGAGGATATCCATATGTTCGGTTAACTAATGACTGTTTGATAAGGAGAACTCAATAGAAGTTCAGTTCTTCGTTGTTTACTATTTTGTAAATTTAATTACCTCATCTCTGGGTTTCTTTATAACACCACCTCCTGTCGTCAAATATTTTAAAATCTGATGAAACTGAAATGAGTATACTACTGGCATTTGTAAATCGAGAAATCCTTATCTGCTGTAAGCTGAAAGAAGTATGCTACTTATGTATATATTCTTTTGCATTGTAAATAACAGCTCTCTCTCTCTCTCTCTCGTGCGTGCATGTATATACTCATGCATGAAAGTGTGCTGGCAAAGAGCACTAGGGTTATACTTGAAATTTAATAAACTGTATGTGTTGAGATCTATCTATTTCACTACATCACACTACCACCTCTTTGCAGTTGAATGCATTGGCTCGGCTTTTGGGGTCAAAAAATGTTTTTTTGATGTGTACGTGTAACTTATTTATTAATGTAATATTTGAGAAAACAACTTGTGCTTGGAGAAAATTATAATCATACACTACTGTAGTGTACACTTGTGTGTATTGAAAAGGTAGATAAATGACTACTAAACATGGCTCCCTGACTTTTGGTTTGAACACGGAAATTAATCCCCAAGTCATGTAAATGTAGGTAGAGGGAAATTGCTGGTCAATATTTTCTAGTGGATAGTTAACATAGATATTAATTCAGGTGACTACTCCATTGCTTTTCAAGTTAATACCTGCGGTTGTGCATCTTGGAGTGCTGTTAAGGTGGTTCTCCCCTGATAGTCAAAGCGAGGTAATAACTTGTTCTCATATTTTATTATTTGTGCAGAGTCCACTTTTTCCTTTCAGTTCAATCAAATTGTTTCCACGGTAACCCTCCTCACTATCTAAGTTGCTTGTTGAACACGACTGAAATCCAGCTGGGGTTTAAAGGTGACAATCTCCGCTCAGACAGTGCTAAGCAGAGAATTGCTTTAATATCTAAGGATCACTTGATACACGAAGGATGAAGTTAAGTGTGAAATAAGAACTCCAAATTTCCTGCGGAAAACAACAGTGCTTGTGTGGTTTCTCTTGTACATCTCCCAACCAAAGTAGAGAAAGACGGTCTAACGAGCCACTAAAAAAATTGAAGATTCATTAGAAGGTAATCTAACTGCTAGACACGCTAACAGCCAGATCGAGGTAATCACGCTACTCCCTTTGGGATTAGATTTTTGTATTCTTTTCCTTAAATGTAAAATACTTTTCAGCTTGTAATGTATTCTGACTGTTAATCCTTTTCCCCACTTAGTTTCGTTTCAATTGTCTTGTCAGCTGGTAGGAGTTCTGCATGTATCCAGTTACATTTTGCTAAATTGAAAAACGTCTTGTATAAAATGCAAGTCCTGAAGAGAAACTGTATGAAGTTGATGTTTATCTCCCTGCACCTGAATGTTGCTCTTTGATTTGGTTTCATTTTTTTTCTCTCTTTTCCCTTTTTTCTCTTTTGGTTTCGCATTTTTTCTTTCTTTTCCTTTTTCGTCTTTTGTGAGAAAGTTTTGCTCGTTGTTGTAATATATTTGACCTCTAACCACAGTTCGACTGCTTTACCTGAGCCTTGAGCTGATGCTATACTTTTCACTCATAGTCTACGTAATAACTAGGTGAAGGAAATTTATTTTCTTTAGTACTTTTGATTGTAATGAACTACGTTTTCATATATATATACTTTTTACTTTTTAGTGCGTTTACATTAATGTTGAATACTTTTTAATATTATATAATTAAATATTAATAAACGATCTCGCTTTTACGATCGCTGATGGTCGACGTTGACTAGTCAACGTCCGTCCGGGCTGAGTTTACATCCTGGGTCCGCCACTGAGCTGATGCTATACTTTTCACTCTCTTTTTGATTGTTCTGTTCACTTATGGCTGGATTGGTAAGTAGAGAAGAAAAAGAAGGTTACAATCTTCTTGATTGTACGATACCAGCTTTGATTTGGAGCCCTGCCAGTCTTCTGGATCTTTGAAGTCTTTTCATCTATTTGTTTTTTCGTTGTTATGAGTAATCGGTTTGATAAGAAGTGAATTGTTTTGCTAACGTGCATAGATAACAGCTATTCGAATTGATTTAGAATTTGCTTAAATGAAGGATAAGTGAAACATGCATAGAATCAAACAAAAAATGTCAATACTACTTTTGACGAGTTTAGTGAAGTCAGAGGACAAAGAATGGAAATAAAAAATACTGAATTTCCACATTTGGGTCTGTTCTGTCGACTGAAATGGGACGGTGGCATTTTGGACATTTCATGGAGCTGGGTTCTTTGCCACCAGATAACAGCTATTTGTTCAAAACAGCACATTGGTTTGTCAACGAGTCTTTCCATTATTATTCGTCGTCGTTTATTAGCTATTACTTTAAGATGGAGGATTCCAGAGTTTCCTATAAAATAATATAATTCCCTTTTAGGGACTTGTGGTGGGGTCCGGTTGGAAGCGGACAGTTCGATTCAACTGAGAAAGTAAGGAGTCTGTTTGAGATTCGATTTAGGCATGAAAATTTACAAATTGTATTAACATTATAAATAACTTGAGATGTGTTTTTGTTGGACCATTATTTAAATATTAAATTCTTTTCTTGAGTTCATTTAAGATTTATTTATAAATAAATTCACATTGAAACAAGGGATAATCGCAGTCACAATTTTAAATATTTCAATTATATGTAGTTTTTAGCTTAACCTTTCATTTATTGCAATTCCAAATCTTTCATTTTCGTACGACGGAAGAAGGGCATATAGACGTTTCCGTCCATGTTTCTATTAGTTGATGAAAAAATTTGATTTTGATCAAATTCTAATTAGTTTTAAAAGGAGCAAAATAGTAACTCCATATTTTCTAACTTAAACCATTGAAATTTCCCTTAAGATAAATAAAATATACATATAAAAAATACTATAATTTTTAGTTGGCAAATGGATCGTAGTTTTAATCAAAAGCGTCTCGACTAAGGATTGGCATTCTCGATAAGTTTCTTACGGGACGCTCAGGTAATATTTATAGCAAGTTAGTAACAATAACAAATTAAGCCCTTGTTTGACATCCATTTCTTTTTTCATTCTCTTTATCTTTTTTTTCTCTTTTTTCATTTCAACCACACATTCTATCAATAAAATAATATTACACATAAACCCAAAAATTCTCCTTACTTTTTAACCATATATTTTTCTATCAATTACTATTCTAAATCAAATTTTTTCATAACATGAGTGTCAAACAAGGGCTAAGGATGTCAAAAAGTCTCCTCCCATCGAGAACTCGCTCCAATTTTTATTTATTATTATTTTTATGTTCAAAATAAAGTCGTATTTAAAAAACAAAAATAAATTAAAAATTAAAATAGACAAGAAATGAAGATATTTTAATTCTATAATTAAATAATAAAAGTTTGGGGTCTGGGGTTGGGCCAGGGTGTGATGGGGAATCCTGCAAAGTGAAGTATAGATCACGCGGACAGTTAAGTTTGTCACATGATCCACGAATCTACACCCTTCATCCTTTATAACGATTGCGACTAGGGCACTTCTCTTTTTTATCCCTCTCTCTTCCCATTTAATTAAAACTACTGCTTATTTTCCCTAATTGCCACGTCATCTACCTTATCCATCCCTCTCATGTTGAGAAAATGACATGAAAATTTATCAATTTGAATTCTTGACTCTTCTCGTTGGGATATGTGTGTTTGTTTTTTGAATTGTGTTACATGTACAATACTAGTTGACAATATCTTATTTGACAGCATTATATTTATCTATTTTAAAAAATTGTTTTGTACATCACATACTAAGATTTTGACAACACATGATTGTCAACCAATGTTGTACACTTAGATTTATTCTTGTTTTTTATTTGGTCATAAAAAATTAATTTGTAAATATCTGAGTTGCAACATATTTTCAAAATATTTTCATCTTGAAGTTTGATAAGTTAATACTTTCTTTTATACCGTTTTGCTTTGTTTACAACACGATACTTGTTTTGTTTTCTTCACAATCTCATTTTCACAATTTAGAGCCCGTTCGTTAGAGATTAAAATCGGATTAAAATTGAAAAATTAGTCGTTATTGTTGACTGTTATTAGACGAGTGGGACCAATAACGGCTATATTTTCAATTTTAATTGAATTTTAATCTCTATCGAACACGCACTTAGATTGCCCTCTTTTCGCTCACTGCTGCTAATGCAATCACTTTTGTTTTCCTTTTTTCTAGCTACTTAGTGAATCTCTTTGAGTTGAAAAACGAACCCTACACATAAAGTCCCTGTTTGGTAGATATTAAAATCAGATTTTTAGTAAATTTAGATAAAAGTTAATGAAGTGTGTGGTTGAAAAGTTGTGGATCCCAATAAATGTATAGTTAAAATTAATTGTCGGCTTTGATTTGTTGGATGGGTAATTATATTTCCACAACATTTTCTTATAGAAATACACCACATTTTAATTGTATTATTGATCTCTAATCTTTATTTAATGTTACATTT
>CAIGRS010295341.1:0-14868 GCA_903798395.1 Fraxinus floribunda
ACTTATACATAATTTTCTACCTAATGATTTATATAATAGACAAATGGTGGCCCTCTATTGGCCATCCGCGCCCCACCAATAGGGGCCTGTCATTTATCAATTATGTAAATCATTATGTAGAAAATTATGTACTTCTAGCATAGTCCTTTTGTGTGTGTGTGTGTGTATGAATGTGTAGCTATTAAATTTGAAAAATATTTTTATGCTCTAATTTCGCCATCTTCAATAGCCTTAATTGGAAGTTTAACCCAATAAAGAAACAAATTTATTTATTTATTTATTTGAATTATATCCTAAACCAAGTTTTGAGCCAATTTTTTTGAAAATGAAAATGAAAAATATAGCCGTTATTGGAGCTCATACAAGAGATAAAAAATTTGAATTTAAATATTGATGTGATAGATAACGGCTATAATTTTCATTTTATGGAGAAAAAAATATGGCTCAAACAAGACCTACCTATGGCCCGTAATTGGACTGGATTTTATCGAAACCCAAATGAATATAGAAAAGATATCAAATAATAGATAAATTTTACTATATATTTCTCTTTCTCAATCTATTTTGTGCTCGTAATTGGACTAGATTTTATCTCATTCCGTCTTTCTTAATTCGTATTATTCGATCTAGACATTAAAAAAAATGTTTACCAAACCAACTTAGATCCAAATTGTTAATAAAAACGTACGTTTTTAATTAAATCCTAAATAAGTGGAAATACTAAATTATAGCAATTTAAGCAAAATTCAGTGGATACAAAATCATAATCAGTTACTTTGAGGAGTGCCACGTAGATATATATCCGGGCCTCTGGCATCCTATGATAAATGTTTGTACCTAAAAAACTAATAAATATCTTACAATAATTATTAATTATCCATTTATGTCATCAACCAATAATGCCACTCTTTTATTGATTTGACCAGTCAAACCTCCCATGCTGACATGGCACTCTTTCACTGGCCAGTCAAACATTTTGAATTCTTAGGGCCCAGCCCAATTTCAATCATATCTTTCTTGATTCCAATAACCAAACAAGCCCCACTTTTTCTTTCATTGTTTTGTTTCTAAAATGACTTTTTTATATCACTGTCTAGAGAGACACAAGAGAGTAGAGAGCAAAGGAAATTGACAGGAAGGTGAAGGCATTTTTGTTTTGCTCTTGAAAGACAATTTTTCTCATTCAATGGGAAAAACCCATTAAGCAGAAATTAATGTGAAGAGGGTTAGAAAAAGGTTTCTCCTTTCTTCTTCCTTAATTTTGTCTGCTCTATGTTCGTTCAGGTATTATAACTTGCTTTGCTGCATATCTTGATGTTCATCACTCGATAATCATCTATACCTGCGTTTTTGCCTCTTTTTTTCTTGTGGAGAATTTATCTTATGGGTTCAAGTCACTTCTTTATTGGTTTTGTACTTAATGGTCTTTTTTTTTTATTCTTCGTCTTCTTATCAAATTTGTTAGATCTTGATGGATTATAGAATTCAATGTATGGTCTTGTTTTAAGGTGACTTTTAAATGATTGATACCTCGTATGATGAATTTCTATATATGTCGAAAGAAAATGGCGGGTGGGAAGCAAGCTTTATGGTGCAGTTGAATGTAAAGTAAATTATTCAGAAAGTAACGTTATCTAAAGCCACTCTACCGATTTGATATTGCAACAGAATTATTTGGGCTCCAGAGTGGAAAATGAATAATCGGTGGTGTTGCAAGAACTTATTTTTATGTATTTTCTTGAACTAGACTAGTCTCTTTTGACTCTAATGGCTCTATTTGTATAGGCATTTACGGCATGGAGAGAAATAAAAAGTGATATATAACTTACCATCCTTGAGCTTCAATTAATAAAAAGGAAGAATCTATCAATTGGCATGAATACATTGATCTTGATTGTCATAGGTGCCGTTGGATCATTACATTTCTTACTGATCTTTTTCTTTATAGTCTGATGTCTTCCTTATGTTTTAATATTTTCCGGAAACACTTTAATTTCGTAGGTTATTTGATAACAAGTTGATAGAATTGGAGGCTGAAAATTTTCATGGGTGGGTTTGATGACCATGTCGCTATTATGGGAGATTGGATGCCTCCCTGTCCTAGTCCAAGGGCATTTTTTCCATCAATGATTGGTGGTGAACTCATGGCAAGATCAGGTGCCGAGTCTGGTAATGAAAATAGAAGCGGGTGTCTTTTTCCAGGCCCTGAAAGGCAGACTGAATCAAGAAATGTTGATCAAAATGACGAGATACAATCTAGTGTAGTTGATGATAAAACAATCAAGTCGAATGTCCTGTTGGAGCAGAAAATGAGTTCACGTGGTGGTCTTATGGAGAGGATGGCTGCTAGAGCCGGTTTCAATGCCCCGAGGTTGAATACTGAAAGTATCCGGACAGCTGACCTTTCTCAGAACCCGGATGTTCAGTCTCCTTATCTGACAATTCCTCCTGGTGTCAGCCCAACAAGTCTGCTAGAATCTCCTGTCTTCCTCGCTAATAATTCACTAGTAAGCTTGGAAACTATAAATCTTCTGGTTAATTTTCGAAATTTTTTGTCAAAATCAATGTTTTAGCACACATTCAGTTGCAAGATAGAGGGTTGCTCAATCCTGGATTGTATTAAGAAAGAAAAAGAAGTTAAAACCATGTGTATTATACCCATTATTGTCCAGTACTGTGTACCAAACATACTCTACGTGTCAGGATGCACAGGATAAAAAGTGGAATGAATGGAAGACATTTCCCTTTTGTTATTTTTTTAACACTGAAAGTGCGGTGGGGTTGGGGGTGGGGGGAGATAATTGTGTATATTGCTTAAATAAATCTGATATTTTTTCTCAGTTAAGTGTTCTGAACATGAGAGTAATCTAGAAATCTAAAACTTTCACTTAAACAATCATTTTCTACTATATAGAAAGTGTAAAAAAAGAATGGGCTGAAAACAGGTTAGACGGTACTAAACCTTCACATCGTCTGTTTCCACTTTGATAAGTGATAAGATGGTTTTTCATGCTTCTGACATTGCTTCCTTCAAATGAAAAACTGCGGAGATGTCTCCATTTAATTTCTACGTTGAAGAATTTTATGTTGTCCATTTTGACAATTCAGTAACTAGTTATTTTCTTCGCCTTCAATTATCAATGAATAGCTCATTTTTCCGCAGGTCCAGCCATCTCCAACAACTGGGAAATTTTCATTTCTCCCAAGCAACATAGGAAACTCAATGTTGATGGCATGCAATTCCGATAAGGGCAAAGAAAATACTTTTGAATATGTGAATGCCTCGTCATTTGCATTTCAGCCTGTCATGGAATCTGGTCCCTCTTTTAATTTTGGTGCTGCGAGCAAAGTAATTATAGACTCTTTCTCTTGATGTCTCCTCCCCCAAACCTATGCACATGATTTGATAGTATAATAAACAAGATTGTAGCTTCTTTTTCTTCTTTAATACTCTCCAACACTATTCGGTCCTTATCAAACATACCACTAGTGTGTGGCATGTTTTTGTTTATAGAGCATACCTTAGTGTTTGCATATTCTGTTTTCCTGCAAATTATTTGAGTTCCACGTTTTGCAAGATTATGGTGAGTTCATTTCTATTGCCTTTTTGGACCAGGTAAATCCTTCAAATCTTTCTCAATATTCAGAAAACTTACTTCTGCCTCAAAGTGTAGAACCCCCGAAAGTTCACTCTCAAAACAGTACACTTTTTCAGCAGATTGATCTCTCTAATTCATCTGCCAAGGACACCCATGACATCTCACCTGAGCCAGCGTCTTTCGGTAAAATTGGCACTATGGAGCCTTCTCCACCGTTTGATGAACAACAAGAGGATGATGCTGATCAAAGAAGCAACAGTGATCCCAATTTTGGCAGTGGTTCAGCTGAAGATGGTTATAATTGGAGAAAATATGGGCAGAAACAAGTAAAAGGAAGTGAATATCCTCGGAGTTATTACAAATGCACACATCCAAATTGTCCAGTCAAGAAGAAAGTGGAACGCTCTCCCGAGGGTCACATTACGGAGATAATCTACAAAGGGGCCCATAATCACCCAAAACCTCTACCCAGTCGAAGATCAGCTGTTGGGTCCTTGAATGCACTTGGCGATGTTCAGCTTGACGCAACTGAGCAACCAGGAACTGGTGCTAACGGTGATGCTCTCTGGTCAAACGTGCAAAACGGAACCCCCGATTGGAGATGGGAAAATCCGGATTCAACGCCATCAGCAGCTTTGGGCCAAGAATATGGCAACGGAACTACCTCTTTTCAGGGTCAAATAAGCACACAGTTTGAGTCTGGTGATGCTGTGCAAGGGTCTTCTACTTTCTCGAATGATGAAGAGGAAGATGACCGAGTAACGCATGGCAGTGTATCATTGGGTGATGATGGTGAAGGAGAGGAATTAGAGTCAAAACGAAGGTTCATACTTCTGTTTAAATGGTTTATTAGACATCAATATGAATATAGCTTGACAACATTTTGACTTTCTTTGTGATAGGAAAATTGAAACTTACCCTTCAGATATGAGTGGGGCTACTAGAGCCATCCGGGAGCCTAGAGTCGTAGTGCAAACAACCAGTGAGGTCGACATCCTTGATGATGGGTATCGTTGGCGCAAATATGGGCAGAAAGTCGTGAAAGGAAATCCAAATCCAAGGTAAGCGAATTTTAACATGCGAACTTGTACATAAACGTTATTTCCCAAATCTGTAAACTATTGTTAAGTTGTTATGAATCGGGATTTTCTGGTATTCTTGATGCAGGAGTTACTATAAGTGCACAAGCGCAGGCTGCACTGTCAGGAAGCACGTCGAGAGGGCTTCACATGACCTGAAATCGGTGATAACAACGTATGAGGGAAAACACAACCATGATGTTCCTGCAGCTCGAAACAGCAGTCATGTTAATTCCGGAGCTTCAAACACCCATCAGAACCAAGCTCCGACTGCTTCTCAGAGTCAAATACGCAGGCCTGAGCCAGCTCGACTTCATAGCAGCCTGGGACGGTTTGAAAGACCTTCACTTGGCTCATTTGGCCAGCCTGGGAGGCCACAGCTTGTATCTAATCCAAACTTTGGTTTTGGAATGAATCAGCCCGGGCTAGCCAATCTGGCAATGGCAGGATTCGGGCCTAACCAAGGCAGGTTACCCATACTTCCAATTCATCAGTATTTAGGACAGCCGCACCCAATGAGTGAAACGGGTTTTATGCTACCAAAAGGAGAACCGAAAGTGGAGCCAGAGTTGGACTCTGGTTTGAATGTCTATGGTGGCTCATCAGTCTATCATCAGATGATGAGTCGATTGCCTCTTGGACCACCAATGTAAAATTTTGTCCTCTAAGAAAGTATTTAGTACTTGTCTACTCTAAAAAAAGTAGAGATGTAAACTTACTATTTATATGGGTTTTTTTCTCCTGGGATTGCTTCTAACTATTCATTCTTTTATTATTTTTTCCTTGTGAACAATCACAGATTCGATTTCATATTCACCATACTTGTGAGTAAACTTTGCCTTTGTCTTTGTCCTAAGGAGCAGAATTTCATTCTTTTCTTTTTCATTATTACAATGCCCAAAAAAGTTTTTGACAGCTTTCATGGCCAAGACAGTGTAGTACAATTTTTTGATCTTCTCCACTTAGAAACGCGAAAACCAGTTATGTGAGCATGCATAATTTCTGTCATGTTCATGGCCGAATGCATTGAGTTTCTCATTATCATCTTTCTTTAATCGGTTGATAGTGTGTCGTGAGCATAATTTTTGTCATGTTATTAATGGCAATTCGCGACAAGCTTCCTTTTTGCTCGGATGATGTGACGCCCTGTGACTTAATTCATCTCTGCAAAAGATCGAGAAATTAATCATGTAGATTTCCGAAACATCAACAGCAAACACGTACCTTAAATCATGAAACCAGCAGCTAGAGCCACCTTAAATCATGAAGAGCTTTTGTCCTTTTTTTGTTTAGGGAAAACTGCTGTTTTGAATCTCGACCTTTTTACATAGTGCAGTTACAAGTCGTAAGATTTTGAATCCCCAACGTATTTAATAAACCTATGAATCTTGGTCCCACGTGAGTAAAACCAGCATCGCAGATAATAAAGTTGAGCGCGACTTTTACATAATTTGGTCCCATGAATATAACCTATCTAATAATTTAATTTTTTTTTTCTCTTTCAATTTAACGAAAAGTTAGACTTTCAATAGTAACTTTTATTTTAATATTAAAAATATACATTTTAAAGCTATATAATTGATGACCAATTGTGCACCGGTACAGGAATTCTGCCCTGAATTCTGCGGCGGGACAGGAATAGACATTTTACCATACAATGTGTACATGTGTACATCTACGTACCCATAGCATGGCTCTCATAAAATTGATGAACAATTATTGTGCACTTCTTTGTTTATCACTAATTTAAGTGGCAATAGAATTTAATAAAATTGATGACAACTCACATTTGAATAATCTTTTTGTGCCAAATAAGGTCAAAACCTTCTCAAGACATGCATGGACACTCATCTTGTAAAATCAACAAAGATCTCAAATATATGAATCAAAGAGAGCATTAAAGCAACGCAAGTCGATCCTGCAATCAATTTACCAACAATCTCAGATGAGTCAAGGCGATTTTACAATAGGCTGTAAATGCCAAATTATCATGTCACAGAGGCTTTGTCACCGCCTATTTTTGACTATATATTATTGGTAAAATGGGAGTGAACCACATTACTAGTGAAATAGATCAGCAAAAAGTGAACTCAGTGCCTGCCTTTGAAAGCTCAAACAGAAGGATTCAGACACAAATCCATAACGAGCAAATCATACCACGAGATCAGATGACTTTGCAGTATAACAAAGATACTTGTTGAAACTGTTGGATTCTAAATGAATTCAGGAATAACGAAGCAGCATCTGATACACGGCCACTTAAAATGGTTTTCCATGGTCCTGTGTTGGCCGCTCCCAGTCCTTCAGAAAGCCTACAACAGATCCATATATATGCGCTTAGAGAGAATGATAGAGAAAGCATCAATAGTTCAATACTCCATTCAATGGAGTACAAAGTATCCATCTACTTCAGTCAATGTTATGACTTAATATACTTAATTAGACTTGCCTGGCCTTCCCCTGTATTGCCTGTTTGCTTGTGGAGATTGCTACCAGGACAAATTAGCCTCCTTCACCACAAATTCAGAAAGCTTGGAAGTAACCTTGTCTCTGGCTTCACGCACCCTAGATGGCAGCGGACTCCACCGGCCTCTGCAACCCAAGAATGTGCGTGAATCATCAACCGTGGCCTTACCCAAACTTCTTCATTTGTGGTGAAGGGGGGCTCAAATGAGCCTTAACAAATCCACAAGTCAGCTATAGTAAAGAAGCAGACTCCTTATATAGGCCTAGGTATTCATCTCAATGCCATCCTGACCGTTGATTTCTCTCTCACACTGACACAGATGTCGAGGGCGCTCAATTATATGCAGTCAAGCGGCTATAACTATAGTGTCGGAACATTTGAACCAGATAAACATGCCATAAATTCAGTCTAGTCCATTGGTTAATCTTGATTTTTATGGATTACAAATATTTGGCATGCATTTAACACTAGCATTAAACCAGGCTGACCGCAACTTCAAAAGACTACGTTCCACGTGGACTGTTTTTACTATCTCTTATAATTTTCAAGAAAGTAATATTTGACAAAAAAATCTTAAAAATTTTTGGGCACAAAATAATAAACACTAATAAACCACTTATATTGAAGGGGACAAAATTAATTTCCCATATCAGTATCGTCATTTGCATATATTTGCATACTCCAAATAGAACAAAACTAAGAAAGAAGACGAACTGCAGATAAAATTTTGTCATGGTTCATGCAGCATAATTATAAAGTCCATTAAAAACTCCAAGGTAGATTCCCAAGGTATGAGAACAGAGAAGACATGCATCCAGACGCTTTAGAAGTGAGACACTCAAGACATTCTAATGCACACGGATGAAACCATGAAAACAGAAGGCATTTGAGAAACATGACACAGAAACTGCTGAACGAAACCTACAACTGTGAGGACGATCGACAATAAGTACAGCTTATTTTCAAGAGACATTAAGAGTAAAGATAAAATTATGCAGATAAAATTCTTCTCACCCTAATTCAAGATCAAATAAGGAAATTAAAGGTAACGAGCATGGATTACTTTGTACAAGCAAGGTTATAAAGAAAGTAACTGTCCTGTCTCGACATGCCTACAACATGAAGATGTAATATGTGACTTTATATTAATACCAGAAGAAGTTGTTCGTGTTCATCAAAAAATAAACATGCATTTAAGATGGACGAATTAAATAAATGAGAAAATTATCAAAGCGAAGTCCAACATACTGAATGGTATTTCTCCAAGAGACATGTATATCGGGTCATCATCAACAAGCGTCCCCTGCAATAAATATTGAAAAGTTTGTAAGATCTCATCTCTAATTACCAAAAACATTCCTCAGCCAGATGTCATCAAAGCAGATGGAAAATACATTGGACGATTAAGGGTGTCAATAATATGAAGACACGACATGACTGATACACGAGACTGAAAAGTGCTGAGACTTTTATTCCAAATCAGAAAGTTATCAGTAGTCACCCCCTTACCTCTCCATTATGAAGGCCCAAGTCATTGTGCTGAGAATTCAATTCTGTGGATACAGAAGAACATTCAAGTCTATCATTTCCAAGCAATTCTGACATCACAAATCCATAACCATCTCTGATGTCGGGAATCTCATTTGCATCATGTACATTATTAGGAAAGCTATCCGGGCCAGTAAATACAGTATCGGCTCTGCATAATTGAGACATACCATCATAAGAGACTTTCCCAACAACAAGAATAAATGTAATGCAGATTATATTGAGCTTGCTATATTAGAATTTTCAAAGACATATAAGGACGGGAAACATACTGAGAACAAGAGTTCACCTTCTCTCTGGAGTGAAGGTCTTGTCTTCATGCACAGAATCAATTTCCAAATCAATCACCTCAATGTCTTTATCATCAACTCCATGCTTACCATTTTTATTAGACACGTGACTATAGCAATTACTCATGGACAAATCAACGTCAATAGGTGCTTCTAGTTTTACAGTTTCAGTAATATTCTCATTCACATCACAAGTCTCGATCAGATTAAGGTCGAAAGTCTTAAAAGAGCCCGGAAATAGCTGCTTCTCTTCTATGTATTGACATGATTCAGCATGACCTTTTGGAAATAGTGAAATACACAAATTCTTCTGATCAGGCGATAAAATTACATGCTCACTGCATGAAGTTCCTGGCTTGTGTGAATTATGCTGAGTTTCCATTGAGTTAGCACGGGGCAAGCAGCCTTCAGATTGAGTTCTCAAGGGAGCCCATTCTCTAAGTTTTTTAGTTCCCTCCTGATCATCAAAGCTAACAACTAAGGCTCGTTTTTCGCCCCTTTCCATATACATGGAGCTGGACCTTCGAAATTCCTGCAACTCCCTATCCACTTCTTGATTGTTTAATACAAATCTGTCAAGAAGAGATCTAGACTCTGAGCGTAGTTCTGTCCTTGAAATGCATGTAACACCCACATTTTCCTCCACAGTTGGAGCTTTCAGAACGTCAGAGTTGAGGCTTTTTAATTCATGACTTTGACCAGACGAAGCAATACCAGCAGAACTATCAATGAGCATATCTGTGGCATGCACTCCAGAGCCTTCAGAAAGTTTGTTCTCATCTTCAGTGATAGGATCCAGATCAAGCGGTGTACCTCTAATTGATGATGAAGAACAAGTTTTAGTGGAAACATTTTCAAATTCGCAGTGCGTCACTGAGTCAATATCATCTTTACTCTTTAAATTCACCTGTGAAGAAGCTGTGACCTCATTGCTCTCGCCCTCTTTTTGCCCCAAATCAATATCACTGCATCCCTTTTTAACCTCCTCAGTTCCTGATATGCTCTCCTCATTGGAGCCTTTGATGACTTCCTCATCAGCATTTGATTGGAGATCCTTTGCATTGCCAGAACACCTTGTTTTTGCACAAGCATCACCAGACTCAAAATCAGCCTTATCGTTACTTTCTTGAGTTAATTCGCCAGGACATGAAGTCTTCCCTCCACCATCTCCTTCTTTATCTACAGGCTGCCCATCACGATGTCCAGAAGAAGCCCCTTCAGCCTCCAAACAGGGGGAATCCCTATTCCTACCAGACCATGACTGACTTCTTCCAAACTTATGGTAGGACACAGCTCTTGTACTTCCTCTTGCAAAACTTCTCGACCCCATTGAATTATATTCATCACAATGTCTTCTTGTACCAGGTCCAATATCCACTGAAGCATCCCCCGAACGAGAATTAGCAGATGCACGAACATCTGTGTGAATTGGGTCTACTTCATGTGGTCTAAAATCACCCATCTGTTTCTTCAAGCCACCATTTTGCCACTTCCCTGGGAGTACATTTAACGGCAGCACTCCATTAGAAACCAAATACTCAGCAGCTAGCTTGCCGGCTTCCATGAAAATGTCAGTCTTTAGTGGTAGCTGGAACTGCTTTGAGTGGTCAACACGTCCTTGGAAACCACGACTGTAGTTCCTATACTCCGAATTATACATCCGAGAACCTCTTATGGTTCCTTCAGGCAAACTATGGGAGCCAATGGCCACACTGCCCATCACCGTTGCATTGGACCTGTACCCTTTCCCCGAACCATTACGATGCCTTGCGTGCATGCTTTTCAGGTGTCTGGATGTGTGCGCTCGTTTATCTATATTCTACTCGGCAGCTGAGAAAAGTCCAAGGAGATTTCTCAATGTTAAATCAAATATTTCACAAGTTAATATATATTTACTGCATTTCAAATTCTTAAAAGTTAAAATAATAAACCCAATCTCTGCACATCCAATAATGTATAAAACATCGACGATGTAGTTTTTCAAATATCAGAACCTTCAAGGCAAGCAAAGTATATTCCACTTCCAAAAATAAATTAATAATAATACAATGACATTTTTTTTTTCTTTTCAACAATTTTTATTACCAGGCCCTAAAAATTAAGTACTTTCTTTTTACTTGATAGATACAGCTGAAATTTGAACATTTCTTGATGTAAATATCCACAAATCCAACCGTAGAAAAGCATACTATCAAGGTCTCAGCAACGCAGATCTGGCAATTTCTCAATTAAAACTTCAAATTAGTACAGCATTTGTGTTACCTTCTTTATTGACTGAAGCAAAATAGTTGTTGCACGAGTTCCACAGCTGAAGTATTCAAGATTTCAGCGTTTTAGATCCATTTCTCATCATCAATTCAGTTGCAAACCTTTTCATATACATATTTTTAAATGTATATACACATCTATGTAGACTGAGTGCATGTATGGGAATCTCAGATCAATTTATTGGCAATCCATGAATCAATTTCACTTCGATGGGTACCTTTGCTCATTTTATTTTATTTTTAAAAAGTGTTTCTTCTTCTTCTTAAATACATTTATTTTTTCACCCTTGTTTGATCACAGAAAAAGCATTTTTTAATTAGTGATTTTAGTGATCTTTGTGGTTAAGCCCCCATTTGATTCCCATTAAAAATCTCATTCTCATTATTCTACTCATTTTCAATCACACATTCTTCAATAAAATAATATTTTTCATCACATCAATAANTTATTTTTGAATTTTAACATTTCATATACTACATGTTACTTAGTCCATGTTTGATATACATTAAAAATTTTATTCTCATTATTCTACTAATTTTCAATAAAATAATATTTTTCATCATATCAATAAATTTTCCTTCTTTTTCAATCACACATTCTCCATCGATCTACTATTCCAAAATTCATTCTTCCAAAATAATATCTATCAAACACACTCTAAACTAAAGATTTTTTTTTTAAAATTACGTGTAATACTATTTTATTAAAAAAATATGTAGTTGAAAATATAAGGATATGTTCTCTTTACTATTTTCGAACAGTTTTCTATTTTCGATTTTTCAAAACAATGAAAATACGTTCTTTTTCTCATTTTCGAAAATGAATTTTTGAAAACATAAAAATAATTTATACTGAAAACTCAAAACAGTTAAATAGTCGTTTTGAGCGTTTTCTTCCAAAAGAGGCGACTAAATGAAAACACGAGAAACAACCTCGTTTTCTATTTCCCCAAAATTCTTTCTCTTGAGCTATCGATCTTCCATCGCTATTGATCTTCGATCAATACCTTCCACCGCCCGCCACGTAAGCCGTCTGACCTCTGTACCATCGGCACCCTCTCATCTTCCTCTACAACCTTCTACCCTCTCCTGCTGGTTGTCCGTTGGAAATAGCTCAAATTCCCATCCAAAATCCCAGGCGCAGTCAAGGTTTCTCACCAGTTACTTCCACATCCGGCCACCCTCTCGATCGTAGAGCACCATCACAACATCTCACTCAACCACATCATCTAGTTCTGCCATGGGTCAGCTTCAATTTCATCCGGAATCAGCTGCGCTCGTTGAAGCAGTCCGTGAGGTTTGTGAAATTCTTTTTGACCTTAAATTCTTTTTGAGCGTGTGGTTACCTAAAACTATTTGGTCATTGGGGAAGTGTATTGATGAAGTTTGTGATTAATTTAAGTGGTGATTTCCTCATTTATAACTGGCGGTATTGATGAAGTGCATTGTTTCTCACAAATCCATAGGTGTTAGACTATCACAATGGTTTGATCATTACAAGTTATTCCTGTATGCTGAACAAAATCTTGAAATGACATTTTTATTTACTTAGTGAAGGGGGCTGATAGAAGCAACTAGAAAAGTGAAAAGGAAATGGAAAAGTAGGGAGGAGAGGAGGATTGACAAAGAGTATGATGTGGTGTTGGTGCCATCAGATGGGGATTGACAAAGATGATTGACAGGGAGTATGATGTGGTGTTGGTGCTTTTGTGGTTTGCACTAACTGGTTATTTGTTTGTATTATATTGCATTTGTTGCTATGGAAACAATTGGTTATTAGCTTGTATTATATTGGTGGTACCTTGCTGATTCTTGCATCATTTGAAGTTTTGAATGTAATAGAAAGGGTATTTGACAGAACTTGTTACCCATTGACATCTTTAGTTATATAAATTCATAGCTAAAAAACTTCAATTTATGATGCAGATAATATTCTACTTATGGACACGTCGAGAAACTAGCTCATGAGATTGAAAAAGGAGCCGAATCTGTTGAAGGAGTAGAGGCCAAACTATAGCAGATTTCACTTCTTGTGTTGATTTTGTAATTTGGATGAATTGACTAATCAGCATCTATATTCTGTTTACTTCTAGATGTATGAGTTATTGATCTGTAATTGTATAAGTTATTACTTCATGTTAGATTATTAGAAAAAAAGAAGAAGAAGTTGATACATTCTTTATTTTAATCAATGGCTTCCGATCTGTGTTTCAAGATTATGTTTTTGTGGTTCCCCAAGTTCGCTATTTTGAACGTAAGATCGACCAATCGTTGTTTTGTCTTTGTAAAAGTTGCGTGGTTTCTTATCCGCTTTTTTATTTCATAAATGTGATTGAAGGTCTTGCTCGTTGCAATTTATTCTCAACATCTCTATGCTTATATGATCAGTATATACATACTGGTTGTAGATTGGTTTTATTGGATTCATTTCCACTTATCAACTTGACAACTGGAGGATGAGGTTGGGGCATTATTTTCTGGTGTCGTTTCTTGCATGTTCAATTGTGTGATCACCATCCTATTGGATTCATCTGTGCTTCCATGGAAGGCGGCATATGCTGCATTGGAATAGTCATTTTCCTTAGAAACAAACTCTTCGTGGCTAAGTTGGGATGCGACAAACTTGTCAAGTACACACCAATAGGTCACTTGATCTCCTGCAGGCAGTTCATTAGTATTGACTTTGTAAAGTAAGTGAAAGTTGCGCTGATCATGGCTTTGGATTGAAGACAACAAAGTGTGTGATGAATTGTTTATGTGAAGGCCGCCATAGGTAGAGATTGAGCTCCAACTCAATCTAGTTGGTGGCTATACCATTCTCGGGCTTTCGAGAAGTGGAAGTTGATGAAGAAAGTGCTGATCGGGTGGGATTTGATACTGTAAATCAAGCTCCTTCTTGCAGGAATTATAGGGATAGTGCTAATCCAGATTATGATGTTTCGGCGAGTCAATTTTCCATGCTAAGATTAAGAAGATTGCATATTGGTAGTGCTATAGTTCTTTACTCCTTGATGAAATGGGAAACATATATGAGATTGAGCTTGTATGTGCCTTCTATGTGAAAATTTGATTTGATTATGTTAATTGAAATTTAGTAAATAATTGTGACAGTTGAAGTTTTCTATTAATTTACTTGTCAAAGCGAAGGGAAAAAAGAATATATAGAAAAAAAATGTTTTTTGTTATTGCATGAAGTGAGGCTACACTAGTGTGTAAGTCAGACAAATATTTGAAAAAAGAGCATCTGCATCTCGAGTTAAAACTATATAATATGCTACATTTGCAATTTTAAATGCAAATTTGTGATGCTCCAATGGAAGAAACAAGTTGCACGAGCTTGTTAATGAACAAGGTCTATATAGGTCAAAAACCTTTGTAGTTCATAAACAAAGGTTTGTGCATGAGCTGGTTCATGAACAATTTCTCATTTTCTAGTAAATTTTCTATCTTTACATAGAGAACAGAGCAACCAGTTTAATAAATTTCTTTATTATTGAAACTTTGTATTTTTTTACCAATTTTTTTTTATTTTATGGATGTACTAAGATTCACAAATTTAAATATGTATATATTATTTAATACTATATTAACATTAAACTATTAAAATTTAAAAGTAAA
>CAIGRS010295363.1:2695-16582 GCA_903798395.1 Fraxinus floribunda
ATTAATATGTAACAAATAATTTGATTTGTTAATGGAAATAATGAAATAAAATATTTATATTTAAAATTGAAATTCAATTTTACATTATCCCACATCGAATGTTAACAGAAAACTAGAAGGGGATCTCTCATTTAAAAAGGAATATCATGATGGTAGAAGTCACAATGGAGCTTGCTAGTAAAAATAGATGAGCCTAAAGTTAGTTCAAATTTTTGTAGAGAACATAAAATCATTTTATTTGGAAAAATCGGATCAGTTTACGGTTAACTGGCCAGTTTAATGGTTTATTTGACAATTTTCAATTTTTCGTTTAATGTATGATGATTTGATTCCAACTTTGATTTTATTTTCTTTGATTTTTATTATTTTCGGATCGGATATCCGATAACATAGCAAATCGGATATGAATTTAATAATCAAATATTCGTTCGATTATCGGATCATATTGTATAATTTTCTTATCGGATATAGACAGACACGATCCATTTACAGCCCTAGTTCCATATATATATAGTGGCTCTTTTTACAAGCTATTTTATCACTACAAGTTAGAATTGTGTAGAAACACAATATTTTAGTAATTTCTNTGAATTTAATAATCAAATATTCGTTCGATTATCGGATCATATTGTATAATTTTCTTATCGGATATAGACAGACACGATCCATTTACAGCCCTAGTTCCATATATATATAGTGGCTCTTTTTACAAGCTATTTTATCACTACAAGTTAGAATTGTGTAGAAACACAATATTTTAGTAATTTCTCTCCCCTTTATAATTGAATGAAAATTCCTCAAATTAAATTCTTGTCTTTGTGTTCATCTTATTGTTGTGATCAATACTTCATATCGTATCGTATAACTTCGTTTAGACAAAGCATCAAACGATCACGAGAGAAGTAGAATCTGTTGACTATAAGAAGGTATCCACTACGAACTTTTACGTGTTTATAAAATGAAACCTTAACTTAATTATGTAAATGTTAATTTTAGAAACTTGGACGTTGTTACTGCTATTTTACATAAACTAATCTATAACTATGCAAAACCGGATTCATCCGAATTAGTATTAAGCCAATTAAAAACAATATGAAGATTCGTGAATCAAGTCATCAACAAAATTAATCTAGTAAAACACACGAGTAAAGGAATATAAGTTTTTACCTCGGGTGTGTTAGATCCCATCCCATCTCGCCTGGCCCCATCGCCAAACTTCTTCCTCTCATGTATACCATTCAACGTCTCCTTCGTGGACTCAATCTTTTGCGCCAAATTGAAAAGCTTTGTGGGATGATCCAATGGATGCTTTATTTTTTTAAACACACTTCTAGATCTATGCTGAGCAGCCTCAATAACATACTCATCTACAATATCTTCTACTTCGTATACTGCGCGTCTTATTTGTTTCACAAATAATTTCATGTTTGCATCCTCGATCGGCTTTTCTGTGGCACTCTGCAGGAAGCTTTTGAAAAAATCCAGATCACTGCTCAGAGATTTCACTTTACCCTTCACTTCAGAAATCTGCTTACTAGTGGTATCAATCAACTCCTTGAGGTTTTCCAGTATAAAGGACACCGCAGCGTCCGTCATCTCTTCTTCAATTGATTTCTTACAACAAAATCTCCTCTACATATATTGTAGCTATTCTATTCTTCATGGTGTGGAGATTGTTGATTCAACATGGGGATTATGGGAAAAAATTCTTAAGAGTAGTTTCATTTATATGTGTAACCAAGTCATTTTATTTGTGCAACAAAGTCATTTTATAATTATTTTTTCTTTATTTGAGGGTGTGTTTAAACCACATTATTTTGAAAAAATGCATTCTAAAATAATAGATTGATGGAGAATGTGTGATTGAAAAAGAAGAAAAAGTTATTGATGTGATGGAAAATATTATTTTAGTGAAAAATGTGATTGAAAAGAATAAAAATGAAAATTTTAATGTGTACCAAACATAGCTTGAATAACACGACAACTATGAGAAATCGTAAAATAGTTTCCTTTCACACTATTCACTAGCTAGTGGCTTCATATTAAATACCAAAAAAATTAAATATTGCAAATGACAGATCAATACAAGATTAATAATGACAGATCAATACAAGATTAATAATTTCAATTACAACTAATCATGAATATTGTGTTACTTTTAACTTTTTTCATACATGCTAAATTGATGTGAATGGCTCGAAATTTTGATTGTCCCCGACTATTGTGTTAGAGCCAAATACTCGTTATATGTACTTTATAATCATTGCAATTAATAAGTTTCAAATTTAAATGCTCTACTTCTCGAATTATTCAAATCATATTTAAATTTATTGATCAACCATTGACATTTAAAAAATTTGCATCTATTAATTAAAAATGAGGAAAACATTAAAAGCATGTTCTATTTGCTGTTATCATGTCACTTTCAGTTTTCAGTTTTCAAAAACATCGAAAACACATTTACTTATCTATTTTCATAAACGAAATTCCAAAAACGAATTTAAAATTTACAAAGAAAACGGAAAACGTCAAAAAAATTGTTTTGGCTGTTTTCAGTTAAAACCAAGCCAAAACTTTATTTTATTTTTTTTATTTTGAAAACAAAATTTCAAAATGATAAAAAGAATGCATTTTCAATAATTTCAAAATGGACACTAAAAACAAAAAACACAAAATGAATTCAAAATTCAAAACTAAAAATTGAAACACGAAAATAACAAGCCCTTAATGTTTTGTGGAAAAAGTAAAACAAAATTTGTTGGAATATATGGAAAATTTTAATTCCAAATTTAAAGACGTTCTATGTTATGTATAATGTTCTTTAAGAATAAAGAATCTCTTAAAAATTCTGTTAACCATAATTTCTTCCTTAGCGCGACAATTCTATCAGATGCCTAGTCGTAATTATGTAACAAACTCAAAGTCATTTTATAATTATTTTTTCTGTAACCACCTGCTAGGCTGCTAAACGAATTAGTGTGAAATATAAATCCAAAAAAGGTTTATTATAATATAGAAAAGGACAGATAAGCATTGGAATATGATAAAGCATTTTGGTGCTGACTTTCCATTTAAATTTCTACCACTTTTATCTATATAGTAATTTTTTGAATTTTTTTCATTAATTTTAATTTATATTAAAAAAAATGTAACTTTTAGCTAGAAGCACAAATAGTTACATCTCAATAATATTTTAAAATATCTATCCCAAACAACCTTTTATCAAACTAATCTGTTTGGAACAACATGTGAGTGCCTTGAAATGTTGATGATGCATATTAATTTAAGGTTTATGTCATGTCTTGCATAATTTTCTTCCTAATAATATTTTTAAGTTATGAATGACCAGGTAACAAAGTCATTCTCTAATAATTTTTTGAACCACCTACTAAACCAATAAGTGTAATGCATAATAATTTTTTAAAAAAATATAGCAAATGACAAATATGTATTTGAATATAATAAAGCAATTTGCAAGATCAATTCATATTAAACGCTAAAAATTTAAAATATCGCAAATGACAAATAAGAAGTGTATAAGAGTATCTTCAATGCAACAATGTGAATTGTTGTACTAATTATGAGAATGGAGAGAAAAGTGTTTCCAATGAAATATGAATTGGACTACAAGAAAGAGGATGTAGAGAAAGAATTGAGTTAAATTATAACAAATTAAGCTCATGTTTGGTAAAGATTGAAATCTAGATTTTAATCTAAATCAAAATAAAAATTAAGAAATAATTCTAATTACATATTTTATGGGTCACACAATTTTTTAATCACATATTTCATCAATTTTTATCAAAAATTAATTTTAGTCCAAGTCAAACAAAGGCTAAATTGACATGTTTTCTCAAACGAAGATAGATTATAAAAAACTAAGTGGAGCATGTCTAATACAATTTTTACGCGTCGATTATGTGCTAGATATTTTTCTTGCCATGTGAGAACTTTGAGGTGATGTGATAATTTTGAACGCAATTCACGATTCCATTTAATATACTCTAATAGTATTCCATTGTTGACTTTCACAATGCACTTTGTGAAAGAGAGATGCTACACCTTGATGTACAGGCCCTTAAAACAGGGGAGTGCACCCTTTTTTTTGTTTTTATTGGACACGGGCCCTTCTATTGTGTGGGGGCAGTACACACACAACCAAATTCTTTGAGAAAAGTACCTTTTGTCTTATTCATCCCTTTAGCCCAATAATAAAAAAAGGCTGGCTTTTCTAATTTTCCGTAAGAGTTAAACAACTATAAGCAAAACACAAATAACCTCTCCATTTTCAAACAATCCCATTTCCAATTTTCGTCAATTATATGTACCGTGTCCAACTTCGCAATTTTAGCTTCTCCTCCATAAAATCATTGCATCCCACTATATATCACGGTACAAAAATTAGCATATCATTCACATACAAACCTAATTACTAAATTACACATAATTGTTCATTGAATTTGCTATACACACACTTATCTTATCATGGATTCTAAATTCATTGGCAACAATCACTTTATCATTTTCTTTTTCACGCCATTGAGTTGGTGTTTGTTTAAAGCACATATAATTGCTTAGCCCATATTTGGGCTCCATTTTTATAAAACCTCAGTTTTTCAACACTCATTTTCAACTATACATTCTCCTATAAAATAATTTTATACGTAAATCGAAAACTTTTCTTTATTTTTTAATCACACATTCTTCAACTTTTTACTATTCAAAAATGCATTTTCTTGGAAAATAGAGCCTAAAAAAGGGATTGGTCAACTTACAAACTTTAAATTATCTTTCAATGTGCAAGGGAATAGACACATTCGAAAGGCATTTGCTGACATCCTCTCATGGATGATGACTTCACACAACATCAAAAAAGTTTGTATATGCTCATCAGGATTCTTTGTAGTTTTTTTTCAAATAACCTGATGATTTCGAAAGAGGTTGATGACATTCGCTCGAAGGTGAAAGTTAGTTTGTCCAAAAGGAAGATAAATGATACCAAGTGTTAACATAATCTTCAAATAATATTGGGCCTTCGTTAACGACAAGTCTCTGTTGGACTGGTTGCTGCACTTGAACATGATCATGAACCTGATTCTTATTCTCAGTCATTTTCCTTGCTTCTTGTTGATCTCTTCTGCACCGTCTGAATGTTATTTCGATCTCATGATCTATCACAATGATCTCGATCTCGTCAAAATCTTGCATGTACTATTGATAGTCTAAAAGAAGCAAAACATAAGATAATGAGGTAATGTGATAAATAGCATAAAATAAACAAAAATTCGAACTCAATAAAATCTAATAAATTATAATTAAACAAAATTATTCCACGACAACGGCGTCAAAAATATGTTTGAACAAAATTCGCAAACGTACAAAATTGTTGACAAGTAATAATGTAGTGAGTTGAGCTATCATCCTACAAGGCATTATTGTTAACTATAGTATATTAATTTCTATTAGATTCAATATTTGTAACACAAAAGAACTGATTTTTGTTGTATCTAGATTGACCACTAAATGCGTTTATCAAGTTTTGAAACGAATATACTGGATTTTAGAATCCACCCATTGGCATCTATTTCTAGTTCTCGAATCACGTAGTTCAAGTATTTGTGATAATCGACAATCCTATATTGTTTAATCTTTTTTTCTAAGATAAACTAAATATATCCTAAGCATGATCGATCATATTTCTACTCCGAATTCTTATACAAAGAGATGCATTCAGCAACAGGATTATCGAACAAAATCGCATACGCTAAGATGTTATTCCTAACACCTATTATCCATGTGTCAATTATGCAATGTTATAACCTATTGTGAGTCTCCCAACACTACAATAAGTAACAAGTTATCCAATTGATAGCCGAGTAATCAAATAACACATTAAACATGCATAATTAATTACAAAACACAAAAATTCACCAAAATACTTAATCTTTAAATCAAAATACGTTATTTATCCAATGATAAATAAGTCTAACCTAGCATTATGATATTCAAATTATTCAAAAGATATTGGAAATACATCACTCGTATGAAATAACTAGAAGGGATCTTGAAAACTCATTTTTTTCAACAATTGACTTCAATCTGAGCTTAGAATCTTCAATTCTTGTTGTAAAACTCGTCTTTGCCTCTTATTAGCTCTCTTCAATGATAAAACAATGTGCGTCACGTTATGGACCTTTTGTAGCCCTTGTTTGATCTACATTATTTTCGCATGTGAACCCCAAACTTTTCATTATTTTTCAACCACACATTTTTCATCAATCTACTATTTCAAAATGCATTCTAAAAAAAAAGGCCTCAAACAAGCTCTTATGTTATAAAAGATGTCAAAGATATCATCCAAAAACTTGCCAAATCAAGAAAATGAAAAAAAAATTTCTTCTTGAGTTTCTTCAAGGTGCGCGCCTAGTTGAAGGTGGGGCTTGTGCCTATAAGACAGAAAATGGCTTCAGTCGCCTGTGTTGGGTAGCTCGGTGCTGCTTGGAAATTTGTATTCGACATGCCCTTAGTTATATTTCGAGAATTCATAAGTATTGTTGTCAGATATTTCTCTCCAATAGCCAATTAAGGCTATTTAAAGTACATTGCAAAGCTAATTCAGAGGGATGCAATTCTTCTAGAACTATCATTTTTTGGACTCAAATGTTTATTGTACAAAAGAGGAGTCTCAATTTGAGGCTAAAAATTTGGAGCATAACTTCTTCGACTGAAAATTGATTCATGAAAATATTTTGACTATATTTCATTTCTTTAACTTCTTTTCTCATCCAATTGACCTTTAAAACTCTCAATTCTTCATAATGATGTCCGACACAATTTTAAAGTATTTATACTTTAGTTCCCAAACTTTGTATCACTTACAATTGAGCCGTTTTTGCACTTTTTTCTTCAATTTTGCCATTTATGTCGATTAATACCTAACAAACATAATACATATAGAATTAAGACATAATTCATTGAAATAATCAATAAATACTCTTACTTAAAAGTCCATATAAGTATACAAAATACACTTATCAAACATCATCAATGATCCCACCAGTTCTTCAACTTTAATGGTTTCAATATCCTTGCTTTCTTCTATGGTGTTACTTTGGAGTGGAATCGATAAGGCAGAGATCTAAAGATCTTCTTTACTATCTTGCTCTTTTAGCACATCTTCCCCAAAGTATATGTTGAATTGGTGATTTCAACGAGTTTGTCATAAAAATCCTTGAACTGTTCGTCTTCTCTCATTATTAGTTGTTTAAATTCTGAAATGAGCATTTGGAGTTTAGATGACTTCACAATGGAAGTTCCTTCGTGAGAAAATTGGAGTATATCTCAAGTATCCTTAGCAACCTTGAATGTAAAGATCAAACGAAATTGATTAGAACCCATAAAAGAAAATGACATAAAACTTTTGAATTTCGGCTAGCATTATTAAAATCTGTAGTAGTCTCTCTCTCTCTCTCTCTCTCTCATTTTCAATGATAGTACTTTATATTCATAGATGATAGAGTGTCAACCTTCTTAATCAAGAGACTGACCTGCATCCTAATATTTCAATATGACTAATTAGTCCCGACTAGAATTGGAGGTCTAAAGGATGCTCTATTCATATATGGGGTTTTTCCTAGATTACACTTTTTAATAGTACATCTGCTCTAATACTAAGTGTTGTTAGGACATTGTGGAAAGTGGTACGCAATTAAAACTGAAGTATAAATAGAAAAATAATGAACACCAATATTTTACGTGGAAAACTCCCAAACAAATTAGGAGAAAAATCATGGGCAAATTGTAGAAGGATTTCACTATATCAAAATGATTACAATGACACTTCTAAATACAAGGAGATAACAACAATTTAATCTCACATGTAATGAGAGAAATCAAGTAGGAAAAACTTAGGAGAAACAATAATTTTTTCCCTCTAATATTTTCCCTCTACTCACTCACAAGTGATTCTCTCTTATAGAATTGTATCTCACTCCTCTCAAAATTGTATGCATCTTGAGGAAGGAAGCCATGTATATATAGAGGACAATGGAGGTGGAAAACAAAGGAGGTGGAGTGAAGAATTCAAGTTGAAATTCTCTTCCTTCTTTTTGCATGTTTTCTTAATGAGGAAGCAAATGACTTGTTTCTTAGTCATTAAGTAAATTGACTTTATCTTAACAGTGGAGACTCCAAGTCGTCGGCAATGGCCTACCCATGGAAGTGACGACGGTCTTGCAGATGATAGGTAAACAGGAATCGCTATTTCACCAGATGATTTGGTTGTAAGACATTTCAAACTTCTAATGTCGTGTTTGACCAGTCTATGCTATTATTTCAAGCACGTTTGGTAGGGTTTTTATAAATGATTTACTTTATAAATAGATAAAAATGAGTTGTACACAAGTGAGGATAAAAATTTTCTTAGTGTTCATAAAAGTTCATAAAATTATGTTATGAAGGGCTTCACATTATTCGTCATGCAATAATCTACCGGCGTTAGTCTATTCGGGAAAAGATTTTGCAGAGTATTGTGTACAGCAAGAATAATTCATTGAATTTTTCCTGCTCTCCATCGATGTGTCATAAACCTTAGGCATTATTATAATGATACGACACCAAGTATAAAAATGAAGATATCACATAAACCTTAGGCATTATTATATCCACATCTATAGTTTCAAGTACATAGCCATGTTCATTTCACGATAATAAGTGAAACTCTCCCTTGCTTTCCTAAAATGTTTTGATAGTTCTTTCACATCATAATTCTTTCACAAAAAAATTTATAATAATAATAAGGTATGTTATATTTTGTGTGTAATTAAATTATACAATAAAGTAACTAGGTATAACCATTATTAATTCTTTCACGTCATAATTCCTTCATAATTCTTTCATATTTTCAATCATTATCATCAATATGCACAGTTCAATTTCTCTACATGTTTCGATAATCCCACCAGATTGGTCACCATTGTTTTGAATTCAAGAAAAAAGATGATAATCTCAATATAAAACTCAAATTCTTGTCTTGATCCAGCAAAAAAGATAGCCATCAATATTTTAATTCAAGAAAAGAAAAGAGAATCCTAAGAGAAAACTTAAATAATTAAGAATGAAGTTTCTTGCTGATACTACTTAAATTCAAAAGGCACGTTATCAAATAATTCAAACATGAATCAAGAATCCTTCACATACTAAATTCATCAAACTTACAATAAAAGATATTTACTTTTTCAAAGTTTTTTTTTTCATATATTTCTGTGTTTATGTATTTTCTTTAATGATGTTTGTTTTATTGTTGTTTTGACTTTACTTGAAGATAATATTTTATAAATATTAGGGTTTTAGTTAAACATAAATTCTAAGAGAATATAAAATGATCAAACTAATTTAATGAAAATAAATGTTAGTGGATGAATTGATAATGATATATTTTTATTTAATTTTATATATATGTCTATTTAAGTAAATTAATATAAAGTTAAAAATATAGTTCTTGTTTGATCCCCATTTTTTTCAACCACACATTTTTCAATAAAATAATATTCCGCACAACTTAGAAATTTTTTCTTTTTTTAACTATACATTCTCCATCAATTTACTATTTTAAAATGCATTTTACACATAATAAAAGTCAACAATAAAAGTTAGTTTTTCAATTTTAATCCGATTTTAATATCTACCAAACGGGCTTTAAATACTTTACAGATGAAATCCGTTTCTTGTTCCTCTTTTCTTTACTGTTCGATGTGATGACTATTCTCACTAGGCTTTTTCTTCACGTTGTTTCAGTAATTTGCATCCAATTTTATTATTGTTAATCTTATTGTTTCTACTGGGAAATCCCTTTTCAAATTCGGTTTGGGTATCAGCTGCTTCGCTTGACTCGAATTTCGACTATGGATTAAGAGCTATTCCACCAAGACTACACGCCATCGACGCCTTCTCCTACTCTGCTGCACTGCCATCGCTTTCATACGAAAATGGCGACATCGGGTCTTTGGATACTACCTACGAAATAGCTTCTAATTTGAACCTCGCCAAGGGTGTCTACATAGCAGGAAAGGGCAATCTTGTAATTCATCCCAACGCCCTTTATTACACAAATCATTCTTGACATCCATCGTATATATATGGGCAATTTATAGTGGCAAAAATAGCAATTAAGGATTCAAACTTTTGCTAAAGTTTCCTCATAATAAAGTCCCACTTCTGAGTATCAACTCAATTATCATACATGGTGTTCGATTTTCTCAAGAAATATTTTTGATAAATAGTTGTCTGACCTGATCACTAGTTATGACTCCCTTTTTGACGATGCACTCTTTCTCTCAAAGTTATGACATTATTTTTTCGAGTTCAATATGATTGTCTCGTGTTCCAACTGACTCACCTATCCCGATTTTGGGCTAATTGTGTGGGTTTAAGTGCATGACCATATATTATCTTGATTTTTCGATTAAAGTGATCTATTTGATTTTGATTAACATTAGAGAGATTGTAGTATTCATATATAAATAAATTATAATCCAAACTATTCATTTAATATTTGAAAATTTCTAGACTGGTATCCATCTTCTCATAAAAAGAAACCAATCAATGATGGTTCAACGTTTCGGATTTTTCAACACAATTAAACTTTACAATTCTTCTAGTTTGTAGAGTCAATTTGACTAACATGTAGTTTTATATGTTAGTCAAAAAGTGGGAACATGGTAGTAGGCATATATGCGAGTAGTTCATATTGGACTTTCATTTTTTAAAATTATTAAACGTAAACGACACATTTTATGAAAGTCACAATCAATTATTAACCTTTCAGCCACGAAGAAAATATTTATTAAGAGGGTGTGTGGTAGAGATTAAAATCAGATTAAAATTGAAAATATAACCGTTATTGCTGACTTTTATTAGACGGGTGGGACCCAATAACGGCCATATTTTCAATTTTACTTAAGCCGTACCAAACGGACTCTAAATTTTTACCCCAACTATAACGAGTTTTTTTGGACAAAAATGATTATCTTTGAACAACATGAGCTAATTATACAGCAAGTTAAATCACACATCAATAATTTTTCCTTTTTTTTAACCATACATTCTTCGTCAATTTATTATTTCAGAATACATTCTTCCAAAGTAACGTAATTCAAACACATAAGGTAAAAGTACAAAAACAAAAAAAGTTTTAGATAATAAGGTAAAAGTACAAAAACAAAAAAAGTTTTAGATCCTTCTTCATTGCTATTAAAATATAATAACGGGTTTGAATATAATTATCCTTGGTACAGCCTTCGTGGAAGATGCGTGTGTTTTCCTCGTGGCCCCCTTCAAATTCTTCCTTACGCATCAACAACCCTTCTCTACCTAATCATATACATTTCTTTGCCCTTGAGATGTGGGCTGTTTTCCTTTCTTGATGAAAAGTTGACTTCCTTATGGAGGTTTATTGTTAGCTGCAGGGTGTGGTTTTGCTATGCGATGTAACAGCTTAATGTAAGTCCTTTTTTGCTTATATTTGCGTAAGATAGTTACTTTATTATTTGGCTGTATTGCTAAAGAGTGAATTATTTTGATGGGTTTTGGTGATTAGGGTTTTTTATTTTGATTTTTGTGTTAATTGATGCTTTCTATGGATTAATTTTTGGGGAAATTGAATTATATTTTTCGTAATTACTAATTTGTGTGGATAATTTTATTTATATTTGGAGAAACGTGTTGCTTTAAATTGATAATCTAGAGATTTAAATAGTAGGGAAGAGTTTTAGATATGCTGTAGAGATTTAAATGAAAGGTGTCTTTATAGGTTTAAAAATATTTGTAAATTTAAGTGTTTTGAAATCTTGCTAAATCACATTTTACAGCGGCTGGAATTTGTAGACAAAGTGAATAGGTTTGCTGTTTTGATCCGAAAAGAGGGGAATTTATCATCCGGAAATATGTTGCAAGGTAATAGTTCTCATGGAGGTTTTAATTTGCAAGGACCGGTACGAGTTCATCATCATCAGCAACACCCCCTTGCACTCCATCAACAACATAATTCTCATCCTCGACAAGGATCATCAATGGTTCGTCCCACGAGTCATGAGAATTTTTCACTTACAATTGGAAACACACAAGATTGTGAACAGACAATTTCCTTTACGGACTACAACAAAGAGGAGAGGGTAAAACCTACAAGTGATGAGGATGAGCCAAGTTTTACGGAAGATACAACTGGAGGAAAGAAGGCATCCCGATGGCAACGTGTGAAATGGACCGACACTATGGTTAGGTTGTTGATAACGTCTGTTTCTTACATTAGTGAGGAGGCATCCACTGAATATGGTTGTAGTGTTGGGAGAAGGAAATATGCAAATTTACATAAAAAAGGGAAGTGGAAATCAGTTTCGAAAGTCATGGCTGAAAGGGGCCATTTTGTTTCACCTCAACAATGTGAGGATAAATTTAATGACCTTAACAAAAGGTATAAAAGACTTAACGAGATCCTCGGGAGAGGAACTTCTTGTGAGGTTGTTGAGAATCCAACACTTTTGGATATGATGGATCACATCTCTGAGAAAGCAAAGGAGGAAGTTCGAAAGATTCTAAGCTCAAAACATTTGCACTATGAAGAGATGTGTTCATATCATAATGGAAACCGACTGCATCTTCCCCCGGATCCTGATCTGCAGCATTCTCTGCGCTTAGCACTTAGAAGTGGAGATGATAATGATGTGAAAAGGCACCTGCAGGATGATAATGTCGAAGTTGATCAAGAAGCTGAATCAGACGGTGACGATGAATATGAAGAAAATCATGGTTTCTGTGGGGATCTTAGGGTACAGGGAATACCAGGAAACTCGACGAAGAGGCTAAAGCAATGTCAGGGTCATGAAGAATTTAGTTTCAGAAGTTCTCTGAACTCTCTAGATTGCCACAAAAGTTTTAATTTCCAGCCAGAAATTCCCGATGCTGATGTGAGTCAAGCGCTACCTGAAGGCATGACAGCGAACATGTCAAAAAAACAGTGGCTGAATCATCGCACTCTACAATTAGAAGAACAAAGGCTACATATTGAAGCACAAATGTTGGAACTCGAGAAAGAGCGGTTCAAATGGCAGAGATTTTGCAAGAAAAAGGACAGAGAATTGGAGATGACGAAGATGGAAATTGAGAGGATGAAACTTGAGAATGAGCATATGCTTTTAGAGTTAAGACGAAGGGAGATGGGTATTGACAGCAGTTAATAGCCTCCTATAGTGAGTGCTAAACTTAGCTCGATGACCCCGTTTCGTGCAATAGTTAGACAAAATCTTGGATATATAACTCGAGTATCGCCTGTTTTTGGCCTACTTGCATATTACGTTGGTGAAATCACCAATATGGATTTCAGCAAATAATCACATTAGTGATCATACCAATATGTCATATGTGCAAGTTTTATCGCAGTGTTTAATATTTGTGTTGCATTATTGATTCAAATCGATACCATTAAAATAGGAATAATTGCAGCCTTTAGTGCAGTTTTTATCTTAACCTTTCATTTATAGTAACGTTGATCCCAAACCTTTCATTCTTGTGGAGCGGGGTGGGTTGGGAAGATGAATTATTTCTTCACTCTCTTATATTTTTTGGTTTCTTAATTAATTATTCTAATTTTTTTATATAAAAAATATAAAACTACCATTTTTTCCTATCATTTTATAGGTCAAAATGTGGTTGAGACTTGTTTTTGGGTTAACTAAACGGAAAAGGTTTGGGATTAGCGCTGCTACATATGAAAGGTTAGGATAAAGTTACAATACATCAAAAATTTTGATATCGTAATTGCAATTAAATTATATAATTGACGGTGAAAATAATCATATGAAACCTGAACACGAAAATATGTTTCGAATTTGA
>CAIGRS010295391.1:0-14255 GCA_903798395.1 Fraxinus floribunda
TGGTTAACATGTATGCATGCATATGTTTTTAATTAATTAATTAACCAATCAATTATTATTATAATTGTATATATATGACGTCAATTATGAGCTTATTTCCTGTTGAAAAATAAGCTTAGACAGTTAGACCGACTCTATAAATTGAGCTCCATCTCTCCATTATTTTTCTTCAAAATATCACCTCTCAAACTAGATTTCTCTCTCTTTCTACCAAAATGGACAAGAAAATATGCAATAATTCTCAAGATGCAGAAGTGAGGAAAGGGCCATGGACCATGGAAGAAGATTTCATTCTCATGAATTATATTGCTAATCACGGCGAAGGTGTTTGGAATTCACTAGCTCGTGCTGCTGGTATGCATATCGCTCGACCAATAACTATTCACGTTACATTCTAGTACATGTACGAAGTGTACAATTTTTTCTTGATTACTTTTCTTGGAGAAAACCCTAATGAAAAAATGGTTTTTGTTCATGAATTGTGTTAGGGCTTAAGCGTACTGGAAAAAGCTGTCGTTTGCGGTGGCTCAACTACCTTCGACCGGACGTTAGACGGGGTAATATCACGACCGAAGAACGACTTTTGATTATGGAGCTGCATTCTAAGTGGGGAAACAGGTAAGTTCATAGTAGGGTTTGTTAGAGAAAATGAAAATAAAAAGTTCACTTATGAAAATGGCAATTCATTCTCGTCCACGATTTTGATACACGTTTATATATTCTTGATTTTGTGTAAAGAAGTAGGAGCCACCAATTCTTTTTAGCCTCGTGCCTTTTGTGCTTTGAAGCTCCATATGCTCTCTTTAGAACTGGACTTGAAGGGGTGGGGGGGAGTGGGGTGGGGGGATATTGATTTTTGGTACGATCTTCATATTGAAGTGTTGGGAATAAATAATCATTTGCTACAAAGGAATCTTTATTGAATAAGATTTTCATGGCCACAAAACTTTCTTGATTCCATTTCTTTTTTAAAAAAAAAAAAATTAAAATTTTGTTGTGTTATCATTTTCATGGATCCATTTTTCTTAGAAAAATCTTGATTTGCATGAAAAAATAATTATTCATACTATCCAGGGGGGATATTGATTTTTGGTACGATCTTCATATTGAAGTGTTGGGAATAAATAATCATTTGCTACAAAGGAATCTTTATTGAATAAGATTTTCATGGCCACAAAACTTTCTTGATTCCATTTCTTTTTTTTAAAAAAAAAAATTAAAATTTTGTTGTGTTATCATTTTCATGGATCCATTTTTCTTAGAAAAATCTTGATTTGCATGAAAAAATAATTATTCATACTATCCTTTTCTTGGATCCATCTTTCATAAATAGAAAATACTTTCCTTTAAAGTGTTTCTTTACGAAAAATGATTTTTGAGAAATTCGACAAAGTGCAAAAGGGGTTTGAGAATGACGATTATTTTAAATTTAAAAAATAGATAGAATAATATAAAAACACGTTGTGAATGAGTGGGCGCTAAGGGATAGAGATGAAAAAAAAAGTTTCTATTTTGAGTCGAACTCAGTATTCAATTGGTCACATGTTAACCTTTCTTAGCTATCAATTGAAAGTGTATCACCCAATTGCTTGTTGAAATCGACAGCTACCATAATGTTTTTGACTCTTGGGGGGCAGATGGGTCCTCTCCACCTTAGATTTCTGCAAGATAATTTTACTATATATATTTGCATTAAAGAAAATGAAACAAGGTTGTTAAGAATAATAATTAAATAATAAAAAAAAAAACATTATCAACATCTTTGGTAAATAGTCCTAGACGGGCTCGAATAAAAGAGTAAATAATACTAGTTTATGAAGTGTGGACTATAAATTTTGATTGAGTCTTAATTGGAACCAAAGTGAAAAAGAAAATGAACGAAGTGTAAACCTCGGAGCAAATGGACCGTAGATGTTTAAACGACACACAATTTTGATTTACCTTTCACCAAATGTCTTGCTACTAGAGATTATCATAAACAAACTTGAATTTGGGATTTTAATTTGTTCTATCACCTTATTAAAACACTTTATTCAGGGGCGGCGACGATGACAACGACAGGGGCAGACTTGGGCTAATGTCCAGGTTTGCCCCAAGTCCATCTATTTTTGTATGTATTAGTTCAGTATAAAAAAAAATTGCGTACCCTTGACTCCTCCTTTGACTTTATCTAATCGTTAAAGCTTCAAGATTAGTTTTTTTGAACTCCTATGTGATCCCGACTTATTTGAGTCAATGGACAATAAAACAAAATTACTCCTCTCCTTAATTTTTTATTTTTTTTTTAACAAAAAAAATGAATTTATCGTGCGGGCAATATTCAAAATTACCAAACCTTGGATTTGCGTTGTGGTCGTAGCCTTTGTGGAGAATGCAAAGAAGCCATCGATCATTTTTCCATCTTCTGCACCATCTTTTTCCTTGAAAAGTCTGCAATATTAGATGAAGTATTCAGAATACATGCAAGAATCTACGTGTTGAAATTGAAGGCTAGAAATCATGGCCCTTTTGATATGAGTAGAGTTTCCTTTAAATATATTGGAGAATGCCAACAATTTTGAATTTGAACCACAGAACATGCCGTGCTTTTTTTTTTTCTTAACCACAAATTAATTTTACATTTCTTATACGAGCTCGTGAGTCGTGCCACATCACCATAATTGAGGATGTTTAGTCGTGTTTAAAAGTAGCTTTTTATCTTGTGCAGGTGGTCAAAAATTGCTAAGCATTTGCCTGGAAGAACAGACAATGAAATAAAAAACTATTGGAGGACAAGAATTCAGAAGCACATTAAGCAAGCTGATCAAACTTTTACAGGTCAAAATCCTGATCAAACTCATCACGATCAAGCAAGTACAAGCCAAATCTCCAGTTCCTGCCGTCCTGATATTGCAGTTGAAACTTACTCTTCGCCGTCGTTTGATGGACATATGGAAACTTTCCATGGACCTTTCCCCACTGAATCAAATGAAAACATATGGAGCATGGAGGATCTTTGGTCCATCCAATTACTTAATGGAGACTAAAATATTAATTAATTATCCATGATAATTGATTAAAATCCAAAACCCTAGTATATATGAATCAGTTCTGTCTTAGTTTTCCTATAGTAGGATCTGCTTTTATTCAAGTACTGTAATATGATCTAAGAACTTCTATATATATGCATAATGGGATTTTTTTTTCTTGAATCTGCTGCAGTTGAGTTTTACATAGTTTGCTTATTGATTTAGGGGGTGTTTGGTGAGAATTAAAATTAGATTTTCAGTATATTGCGATAGAAAATTTTAAAATGTGTGGTTGAAAAGTTGTGGGACCCGTAAAAGATGTGATTAATATTGATTGTTTGACTTTAACTTATATTAAAATCTGATTTTAATTCGAAACAAACAGGACCTTAATTGTTAATGTAAATGGCATTGGAAAACTATTTTTTTTAGGTTTTAAGGATAAGTCGTGTTCAAGTAATTAATTATAATGGTCATGTTTTGTTTTAATTATAAGTACATAATCCAAAATAATCTAGAAGTTGTAGCTTAATTCATTATTTTATTGGTAATTAAGATGTTGCTTTTTTAAGGAACTTTTAGTAAGAGATAAGTTGATATGTAATTAAAAAGCTTATGTGAGAGAGACGACTTAATAATTAGCCTTAAGTATTGTCGTAATCACTTTTTTGAAGTGTCAATTTCTCTTTTCTTGTCGCCTTATTATATTTGCCCATTGAGGATAATTTGCCAATTGCAGTGAAAATGAAAGGTTACACTACTCCAATGTTTAACATTATGATATATTCGTTACCTTAAAAAGGTGTAAATTTGAGTGAGCCAAACCCGTGTTTGGTTAGACCTAAGCTTATGACATGCACGAATCATTTTTATTCTATCTTTCTCTCGTTTTCAAGAAAATCAAGCAATCGCTAAAAAAATTCTTGGTTATGATATTGCATGCCCCCATCTCTCGTTTTTATTTTTCAACAAGGGCATAGTCGGGCCAAGACAACTAAAAGTACATGTCGAGTTGGGCAAACAACAGAGCTCCATGAACACCCCAAATGAGTGTCATCGTTAGCTACTTTCAACATTGGACATAACTAAAATAATATTATTGAAAAAAAATGTTTCAAACATATATACCTCAAATACTATTATATATCATGGATGCAAGTTATGTACATGATATAATCATGCATGTAATGTAAAAAAGTTGATATTTTCCTTTCCATATGGTTGAAAGTGGGTTGTAAGATTCATGCGGGAAACAAATACCGAACCAGAGTCCTGGAAATTCGACACGTGTAAAGGAAGAATAGCTTACTTTGGCAAAATTCTATTTTTGCTTTCTAAATTCGCCATTTTTTTTGCATGACCTTGTGAATATGAAATTCGACAGATGCCTAACTCTCTAAGTGCCCATAGGGAGATCTTCACGTGGCCGTGGGCCCAATTAATTCATATTCCATTTTTCAACTTAAATTTTAGGCTTTCACATCCTTAGTAATGACAATATTATATGTAAGTAATAGTTTTATGGTTGCATTATTGTACACTTTAATGAATGTTTCGAAGCTCATTACATTTTGATTCAACAATGAAAAATTTGTCGATCTCTCATGTCTTTCTTTAACCTTTCTTTAACGGATTTAGTCGGTTAATATAATTTGCCCCCAGGGCACATCTCCAAGTGGTAAAAGGGGAAGGTGAAAAAGCTTCAACTTTGCTTGAGGCTATCGCGTCAAGAGTTCAAATCCTGAAATATGAATTTGACCATTGGGTAAGTGCAAGTGTACAAGCAGTCTTCCACCCTGTACCCCTGAAAGCATAACCTGCGATTTACCTCCTTCACCAAAGTCCAAGACAGGGCAGGTAGAGGCCGTCAAGGATGCGGTTCACCCTTTTTTTTATTAAATTGATGGACATGTCGTGTCCAAAAACTATGATTCATACTGTATCTATAATGCATTGTGGGATAAAAGTCAAACATAAAGATTTGGGCTCTACTTAAGTCCAATTTTTTTTTTCTCATTAGCCGACAAATTGATTAATAATATTTTCGAGTTAAAGGGCACATGGTTGATCAATCATGAAAATGTAATAGGAGCCAACCGATACTTCAATAGTACAACATAAACTTTTTGGCATCCATAGACCACACACAGGAAATGGAAATATAGAATCGCCATAAACTCGAAGACGATATGGTCTTCTCGTCTCTATTTCAAATTGAAAATTATATATAACCAAAACTATCCAATTCAACTTACATGTTGTACATGGGAAATCTACAAAGTATCATCTTTATGAAGCCTCGGGTGGTTGAGATGCTATTAGCTTTGCAAGTTGTGTTTGCCGGCGTCCTAAATGGAAAGAGGTCACTGCCCATACAAGGCAGACCTACATGACAAACAGAAAATGAGTTATTTCTTTTTTGAGATGGCAAAAAACTGAAGTTGCTAGAGTTGGCATATTATACAAGTATTGCTAGTAAAATCTGTAATAGATAATAAAGCAGTTAATCAATTTCATCATCACTGCAGTTTAATATGGTTACATACTGGCAATGCATAGAGGGAAACAGTTGATGTTTTGCCATCTAGAGTGATGAAAAGTAGCTTATACATTCCAGCAGCAGTGGCATCTCCAAGCCTTTGAACAATTACATCTATGCATACCTGTGGAAAATTAACGTATACAATCAAAATTTTACTGGGATATATGATGCTAGTAGCATAGCATTTGTTTATTTATAGCATGTGTTGGTATATTGAATTAGACTACATTGGATAGTAGTAAAGAAGAAAACGAAGTTAAAATTGTCTATTGTAATAATGTACACGACTATTCAGTGTTGTGTACCAAATGTGCCCTTAATGAATAACTTTTCGAGTAATTTGAGACATACCAGCTCCAACATGTTATATGTATGCATAAAATGAATTGTCATGAAAACTAAACTAGACATCAAAATACATCTCCGAAGCCATTTTCTCCCGGACTCTCTTGAACTAGAAAAAGGCTATTAGCTAACTTCATGGGCTCCTGGTATCTCTGGCTATAAATGAGCATGATATTATTTTATTTTGTTTCACTAACAATAATACTCCCAGCTGAATGTATAAATATTTTTTTAGCACCTTGTACACTAAATTTTACCTTGATAAAAATCGTTACAGTGAAAAAAGAAGAATGGATAAACATTGTCAAACCTTTGCTTTATACTTCTCATCTTGTGTAACAACAGTGAAAAGGAGCTCCCTTCCAGGCCTAGTAACGACATATGTAACCATCTGAAGAAACAGATGGATAAATTTTCACATTTGTATAAAACAAAGGTCGTTCTAGTTTTTCACTAATAGCTATGACAACAATGAAAGTATATGAAGGTTCCATAGAACTAGTTGCAGAAAGGTATTGAGGACAAAAGTTAAATTTGTATCATTCATGCATAATATACCTTACGAACAGTTTCAGAGATGGCAACCGCAATCCATGATGGCCACACAGCTAAGGCAATCAGATTTATGAAGGCAACAACCGGTGCACAACAAATAGCTATTGTAACCCCAGCAAAGGTAAGGATGCGCCCCTGTGAGAAAATTAAACAAATTCGAAAGATGATAAATAGTGTCTGGTACCTGAAGAAAAAATGATCCATGCTTATAGAAACCTAAAAGTATGCACAATTTAATAAACAAGCATGTGTTTGATTTTGGAGTATCGTGTAGTTGAAGAAAACTTATGGAGGACTGAATGTTTGTCTACGATGATTTATCTTATAGAAAAGGAACCTACACCAAGAGAGCAACCGAAAAGAGTAGAGGGCTTCTGGACTAAAGGCCAAATGAGACAGAAAATAAAGGAAGAAAGCATGGAGCAGTACTTATTTTTACAACATATGAAGTCAATTTCTGGTGGCTATGGTACATTCAGCTTCCTACATGATATGAGTCAAATTAAAAGTTACATTGCTCATGATTGATAGTATAGGAATAGAACACACATGAGACCTCTGCGCATCTCTTCATACTTGATCTAGACATTTATACTAAGCCCCTGTTTGGTTCAGCTAAATAAGTCGATAAAAGTTTTAGGGCAAAGTCAACAATTAATTTTAACCACACATGTTGTGCGAGGACTCAAAACTTTTATCAAAATCTAATTTATAGCAAAACTAAATTTGAACTTTTAGCCCAAATTCTGATCACGTACCGTCAACGTAAGCTGTCCGGCAAGAATGAAAACAGCAATAAAGCTATTGATTTGTGCGAATAATCTTCTTCTGTCCACAGGGCTTGTTACTGTGGTGGCAATCACAGTTACTTTCTGTAGCCAAATCAAGAAGAAATCAGCTACTATACTACAAATCAAACGTCAGTTGAACCAGCAGGAGAACCAACACAATCCAAACCGTCTACATTCGAGAAACAAAAGAATTAAGAAAGAAAACAATGCACAACAATGAATTAGTCATTCATAATAAATTTGGATTGCCTAAATGAATCCTATCTCCACTTCATTCTGCTCATTAATAGCTTCAAACAAAATGAGAAAAGAAGGTCGGTCAATAGCATAGCTCTTGCTTTCTCCGGTCTCCTTTCAAAGGAGTGGCCTTCACATTCCTAATCCGGTAGGGCCAGATGGCTTTGTTTGCCCCAGCTTTGCAAATCGCATCCCCTGGGTCCAATTGATCAAGAAAGAAAGTTCTAATTAAAGCCTTTCAAGGTTTATCCATTAGCGATTCCCTTATGGCTAGGAGTTCTTCCCAGCTTAGAGAGTGACTAGAAGATTTAATACAACCAGAGACCACGTTAATTTTAGTCTACCTCTCTGTTTTCTATTTCATATCCTTTAAACCATTGTTACAATCTCTCCAATTTCAAGCTTTTATCAAGATTAGATGTGTGTCACGACCATAGGTATTTGGGGTGGGGTAATTTGTGGGAATGCAATTGGATAGACTTAATTATAAAGGTTTAGAAAGAGAGATTAGGCCATAGGAAGAGAAGAAAGTCCAACTTCCACTGGATCTCCATTAGCGCTTGATTTTGATGCCTTTGGGTGATTTCATAAAGACAATGGCATTATAACTATTGGCTCGAGTTGCATTTCCCATCTCGTGGAAACCCCTTTAGCAGATTTATGCAATGTATAAAACCGGTCTATTTTCGGCATCATATCCATAGTTTCTTCATAGTTACCACTTCCTTGCCTTCCAAATTACCATGCCAGGCAGGTACACAACCTGGCATATCAAATGTTATCATGATATAAGGAGTTCACGTTGTAGAATACTAAATTTTCCCCATATGGCTTATATACATCAGCATGGACTCCCACTATACCTCCCCACTAAAAAGAGTGACTAAAAATCTCAAGAGCCTTTCCGAACGTTTGTCTTCACGGGGTGATTGGAAAATGAGTCTCTTTTTCTTGTAGTGCCTTCTATTTTACTATTTTGATTGAGAAAAATGTTCTTTCGAAATGGTCTTAACTCCTGAATATACAATCAATAAAAAGAAAAGAGCGTCTTGTGCAACCTCGGATGACGGATCGTGAGACGAACTCCACGCTAAATTTAATATGCTGTCTATATTAATATGAAAATATTTATTTTCCCGTAAAATAGGTACCATATAGCTGTTGGTGCTCCGCATCTTCACGGAGAATTCAATTTCAGAGCACTACCTTAGAACAGTTAGATTATGATGCTATTAAAATAAATTATAAAAAACTTCAGAAATGAGAAAACCGGCCAAAATAATAAACATGAATTCTTTTTAAGAATAAGATTGATTTCTCTTACCTGGAAGTAGAAGAAAGAGGAGATTACTGCACTTAACCACAGGAATAATGCCACTTGTAATAAATAATTTGATGATAGTATAAGCTGCAATCCTTGAAGTAGAGCCCAGAGTTGAGGCTTTGCCACCGAAGTAGATAATCTAGGGGAAGAGGCTTTGAGAGCAGGTCCAGTCTCTTCATTGGCCCAGCTAGTGTTGTCAATGTCAGCATTTCTAATAGCAAAAAAATAAAAATCAAAAATCAAAAGTCATAAGGTCCCTTCAGATAAACTCTATCAACTTCTGGAAATAAACAAATACGATTAATATCATAGGTTTTTTGTTAGATCCTCCATATTCGAAGTTGAGAGTGCCCTGGTGCAATGATAAGGTTGTTCCATTGTTACCTGTGAAGTGTGGTGAAGTGGAACAAAAGCACCAATAAAACAAAAAATTCTACTTTTGAACACCTTTGAACTAATAGCCATTTTCCAGTCATGTGCAAGGAAGGAATTGCAATGCCTTTCAGAGCAGAAACATCTATCATTAGATTGAAGTCTACTTTTTTGTCGCCTTAATTCTAAGATTATGAGTTCTCCTCATTTGTTGAATATTTTTTTCCATAGAGCATTTATTACTGTATTGAGAGCTAGATATGAATATTTTTCCCCATGGATGGAACCACCACCACATTCTCATCCAAATATTTGCCAATCATGGAAAAAGTGCTTTTGATCACAGTAAGAGATGAAGCAAGCTGTCAAGGAATGAGACCTGATGAGAGAGAGTTCTTCCCGAAGATGGGAAATGTCCTTGTTGATTCCTTTAGAAGACCGTGAAGCAAATTCCATCAGGACAGCAGAAATAAGGAGTAAATCTACAAGAACCAAGTTCAATATTACAAAAGACAGAAAGAGAGATTGAAGGGAAACACGAAATTGCGAGGCATAAAAGACAAACATACATGGACCTAACCAAGCCATTCCTGCAGCAAAGAGTGAACCACAGAGCTGTCCCAATGTAGCACCAGCACCAATAAACCCAAATAATCTTGAACCTGACTGAATTCAAGAACGTTAATTGTGCAAACAATTGAATTTTATACTGTAAATCCGGCAGTCAGAATGATGGACTATCCAGGGACGAAAACGGACTCCTCTCTATAATAGAGTAAGATTTATGCTTAATTAAAGTTATTAAACTGATGCGTTAAATTAGATTATGGAAAAAGGTTATCAATTGCAACATACTGACCTCACTATCCATCACATCAATTACTCTCGCCCAAGTTGAAGAGATAGTTATAAGATTAAGTAGAGCAACCTGTGAAAACAACGCATATTATTTTCTCAGGAGGAAACTTGAATATTGTTGGAAATAATCAACAATCGAAATTCATAAATAATTTTGAGAGCAAAGGGAAGCAAAAACGATCTTACCCAAAGGAATAAACCAATCCTCACAGAAATGAAAAACCATCCATGTTTTCCCAAGCCACCAGAATTTGCTGGAATGGTTTGGTTAACCATAATCTTCAGCTCTTCCTTTATAGTGGACTTCACAGGAAACTGCCCCTACATAGATTGATAGTCCAATATTATGCCTTAAGAGAGACGCCATAGTAATAGAATGTGATTTTCTGTTTCGGGACCCTTACCTTGAAACTGAAAAATGAACTTCCAGGAGTGGAGGAAAGCCATAGAATAAAGAATACAACAAGAGAAATGCTAAAAAATCGGTGGATCAAGACCAAAGCCTGGAACCGAAGTAGCAAAGTTCAGATAAGACTTGCAGAGTTCATAACAAAACTGCCAATACAATTATTTTGTTTATAACAACACAACAAGTTGATAATACAGTAAGGTAAGTGAAAATTCAAGCTACAATCTACACACAGAATCACACAATATGTCAATTCCAGTTAACTACTATCATTATTCCTCAGATACTTCCGCATTTGTTCTTCAATCTTTGTAATTTTAGTAATGAGACATCCCCAACATTTTATTGGTTTCATTTCTTAGAAATAATATATTGCCTCAGTTGATCAGTTGGACATAGTAAATAACTCATTGCTATCTATATAAGACATAGTTACAGAAATCACTCCTACCTCTCACCATTAGCGATGTGTGCTAGTGTACAGTGCGTGCATATTGCCACATCTAAGAAAGAAGAAATTTTCGGATAATTTTATTTAAAAGATAACTCGAAAACAATGTTTTTAGGATCGGTAGAGTGATCGTGTTTTCATATTTGCCTCAAGGTTGACAAGCTCTTAAAAGACTTTAGAAGGAAATCCAATATTTAGAACATGATAGCAAGAAGGTTAGTTACTCGAAACAAGGTAATGCCAACAGGAAATTTCAGAACTCAATGCACAGAAGAGCAATCCTTTCCGATGTGTAAATTGATAAGACCATAAGAAGGTTATATATTTTAACTAAAAAAAGATACAATCCAATTTTTAAATTGGTATAAATTCAATCATGAAGGAAACAATAAAGATGCATGGTTATATGCAAGAAATAATGTACAAATACATCACAAAGACGTAGGTTTGCATTAGTGAAAGGTCATTCCTGTTTTGTGAAGTCATATTCTTCATGAAATGTTTGTTATTTAAGTACACCACCCTGTAAAGAGTCCGTCAAAATCACAGGAACACAAATATTATTAAAGGGTTTATAGAAAACTATATAAACGTTCAAGACATCAATAAGATTTGGCAAAAATTCTATATCATCCATTTCCACACAATTAGATTAAGAAAACAACCATTCAATAAAATTTCGAAATACACATATGGAGTCAATAATTTGACTTACTAGAAGTGTTATGTCCACATAATTGAAATTGAAAAATTAATTCACACCTTTCCTTTAGAAAGATTCGGCAACGAAAAAATTAGAGTGGAAACTGGTGCAGCAACCAGTGTGAGCAGCAAAGATCCAACAAAGAGTCCCGGGAGAGTCCCTAATCCTAATGAAATTGCGCCTTCATCACGTAAAGGAAGTACCACAAAATATGCACTCAAAATCTGCAAACCCAAAATTCACTAAACATTAGTCTCTCACAACATAAGGATTCATATTCTATAATTCGGATTAAAAAAAACTGGAACTTACGAAGAAGAAAGAGGAGGCGGAGTAGATGAGTGTAGAGATTTCGTTAGGATGGACTGTTACAAACCATGAGACGATTGATTCTAGGCGAGATTTAGATATTATCATCGTAGTGTGATTGAATTGAATTTGATTTGGTCGAGGGACGACTGAATCTTCTTCAGTTTCAGGTTGAGGGGGAGGTTTATTTACTCCATCATCCTCAAACTTTCTTTCATTTGTCGAAACGGCTTTTTTAATTTTTGCTAGATTTTAGAGTGACTGATAGCTTTCTTTCGGAACATGTTTAATTTTCGTGCTCATTTTCGATCATATATTTACACGATAAAATATTCTTAAATCTATTTTTTTTTAAATCTTTAATCATACATTCTCCAAAAATTACTATTCTTTTTTTTTTCAAAATAATAGTTGTCAAGTAGGGGCCTAATCGTGTCCATTTATAAGGTCAAGCACCAAGCCCTGCTTGGCATCCATTTAATTATAATTTATTTTTCTATATTTTTTTTATCAACCACTCATTTTTCAATAAAATAATATTAGACGTGAATCCAAAATTTTTCCTTCTCTTTTAACCATACATTTTTAAAAAATTACTATTACAAAATCAAATTCTCACTATAATGTGAAAATAACGAGAATAAAAAACACGCCAAGTATGTAATATATATGATTATTAATAAATTAGACTATTGGCCCCCCAACGTACAGCGAGTTAGCAAGTTAGTTTCCAACATTTCATTGTAATTATAGTCCTTGTTTGATGGGAATGAAAATCAGATTTTTAATAGATTTTGATAAAATTTGATGAAAAGTGTTGATAAAAAGTTGTAGGTCACATAAAATATGTTATTCAAATGAATTATTGACTTTGACTTAAACTTAAATTAAAATATTAATTTTAATCCCCCATCAAATAGGGGCATAAAATCATTTCATGAAGACTGTAATATTTATTTATTTTTATTTTTTTTTTGTTTAATTCGTCTCTTGGATCTCACACGTCATAAAGTCAGGAACGAAAAGAATGAGACATGTTTTCATGAAGGCCAGATAATAATTTAACAAAGTTTTGGACCATTTTTTCATTAAGCACTGATTGTTTACTGATTTGGAAAGGTCGGGGATCAACATCGTTTTTTCCTTAAAGGTTAGAGACTAATTTGCTGCTAGAACTATTAGAGGATGAGAACCAATTGTACAATTTTCCTCATTACAAATCTTATAATTGCTTATAAATAGTATTTTCCAAAGGACGTGCTGTTAAAAAGTAGGTACAAATTGTGGATCCTACAGAATGCATTGATAAAGAATAATGCTACTTGGAGTGAAAACCACCGATAGTCTTCCTACATGACACATATATATATATGTCGGTTTATTGTTTGATTTGATGCACAAGTCAATAAAAAAAAACTACCACATTAATTCACCAAATCACAAACCACCACATAGATATCAAGTAGGAAGACTATCGATAGTTTTCGCTGCGAATAGCATCATTCGTTGATAAAAATAAAGTTCGACTTTAACAAACACGTACCGAATTGTTGGGTATTAATTATACTTTAGCTAGTTGATTACTCAAAAAACTCGATGTGCACGGTAGTTTCAAAGTTGTTTCCAAATAGTCTCAGCATTAAGGTTGAAAGTTTAAAATGTGCTTACCTTCTACATATGACTTGAAGAAATCTATGTATGTTCCACCAATCTTCCTCCTTAAAGCTTCATATTGCAAGACATCAAATGTCTGAATTAGGACAAATCATCCTACTGTCCTTTGTATGCTATAAAGTGCATAAAGAGGGTGTGTTTTAAATTTCCTTTAAAACATCCATCAAAATATATATATTAAATCTTCACTACGTCTTCTCACATGATTGATTCATTTTTCGTCCAACGGTCCAATACCAAACTAGTGGAACTTTTGTAATACTACATTTAGTCATCTCATCTAAAAGGTAGTCAAAGGAGGGGCGTGAGTACTTGTTCACTTGTCATCCTTCCCCCGATTGCGTTCTCCATCGATGAGTTCAGCATCCTTCGTGGATCTAACCTGCGAAAGCTCTAAAGCTTCCTGCACACTCGAAAACAGATGTAGATTGGTTTTTCTTCGTTGGTTCTTCACTGCCATTCTCTTTCTTGGCAGAAAATATGACAAATTTCAAGCTCCTGCTATTGCTATATTTTTGAGAAATTCTTGTAGTTGAAGGAAGAAGCCCACTTTGTGAAGATGACAAGGGAAGTGCCCTCAGTCCCATCTTTAATTTGCTTCACAAACTTTTTGAAGAGTATTCACTACTCCCTCACACCTTATATATAGAGAGGGCTAAGAGCATCTCCAATGTATA
>CAIGRS010295441.1:0-24946 GCA_903798395.1 Fraxinus floribunda
TTGATTCAGATAAGTTCAAATCAATAATTGAAGAGGTCGATAGCTTACATCAGCTAGGTAATGTTGACATCTTATTTGCTGATGTTTATAATATGAATTTTAAAGGTTCATTAATGTACATCTTAGAGTGATTGGAGTGTTAGAAGATTGGGGACAAATTTTGTTTTTTCTTAAATTTTTGTTCCATTTGGTTTGCTAGAAAATTCAGCTATCTAGTCAACAGTGTTAGAATCCAATATATTGCTGCGATCTTAAAATTTCATTACATTTTCCGTACACAGCTATTTATGTTCCTTGCCAAAAAAGAAAAGTAGGAACAAGTTTGTAATTTATAATCCTTTTTATTGGGTATAACGAATACTTTGCATTTTTTAAATCACAATTCTCTTCCTTTTTTAGGTTAGAGAAGTGGTGAATGCTTTTTATAAATTATTTACGAGAAAATTTGAATTTATATTTTTCTTTTGGATCTTGATATATGTATATCAAAATTTACATGTTGTATTACATAATGTCGCATAACATTATATCGTTTGCCAGTTTAAAACACAATTAACCTTTTCATCCAATATTTTCCTTTCACATTATATTATGTAATCAATTATGTATATTTTTTTTTATGTACAAGTAGCAAAATCCTTTTCTTTTTGATAAGCTTGGCACCTTATTTGTCCATTTAAGTAAATGTACTCTATTTTGAGTTTACACTCATGTTTTTTATATTCTCTGTGCAGTAACAAAACCAAGGGAACAAGTAGCAGATGCTGAAGCCCTGTTTGACATAACAAACACCTTGGTAACCTCCGTGAAAGCATATACCAATGAAGGAGTCACCCCATCAGATTTTGTTAGTTGTTTGCTTAGGGATTTTGGGCAACAAGGTGGTCCAAGTGGTAGCCAAGATGAGGGCAGAAATTCAATACGTTGGAAAGACATTGGTCTAGCAGTCTCTCATGTTTTCAGGAGTGCTTATGGGTGCCGTACAATGTAAACATCACTATATTCCTTTATCCCAGGCGTGTTTTCAAACATATTTTTGTACAAACTATTGAAATATGTATATGTTTCCATATATTTTCGACAGGCTAGGACCCATGAATACTGAACTGAAGCAACGAAAGAATGTGGTTCCTAGGAAGCGCTCAAAACCAGTGGAAAGAGCTCAGCCCGAAGAGGTTAATTATCTTTGCCTTTTCTTTTCTGCGAACTTGTAATCCTTCAAGTTATCATTCAAGCTGGTTATGAAGTCGTTGATTGAAAATGAGAAATACTGATGATCAATCTATTTTTTCTAAAATGAATTATGCATCGACCAAAAATGAACTTGATACCTACTGCATGAGTATTCAACACGCATGCTGTAGTTTTGAATATTTATTTCTGTACTCTTGTTTCTTTCTTCTAATTTCTTGAGCGTGATGTGATGATGGTCACAATACCTCCCTTCTCTTTTGAAATGAAATAACTGCTCTTGATTGGATCTTCAAGCAGTTCCATTCGAGATGGAAGGAAGAAGTAATACACGTTACCTGTAAATTTTGTGAAGTTTAGTTATGACAGTTATTTTTACTTGCACCAGCAAATTTAGTTTATTCTAAATGAGAGAGATAATTGCTTTTCATGACATTTCTTTTAAATTCTGCAGCTTGATGGAACTGCTACTGAGGAGAAAACTGACACCGATAAAAATATGGCAACGATGTTTGACATCCTAAGGAAGAATAGGACAGTCCATCTTGAAAATTTAATATTAAACAGGAACTCCTTTGCACAGACTGTGGAAAATTTATTTTCTCTATCCTTTCTAGTTAAAGATGGAAGGGCTGAAATAAAAGTGGATGAAAAAGGCTGCCATATGGTTGGTAAGATTCTTCGTGCATAATTCATGTAGATTTTTCTTCTCTTCTGGCATGTGTTTTCTTTTTAACTTTTGAGTGATTATTTCTTTCAGCTCCAAAGAATGCTCCTGGTGCCAATGCAGTACAAGCTGGAGACGTCTCATACAGCCATTTTATATTCAGATTTGACTTTAGGGACTGGAAGGTACTTTAAAAATTAGCAGACAAAGCTTTTCCTGATAGGCACTCAATGTTTGTGTGTGTAGTTATTTATTCTGAAATCCTGGTAACTTTGATGACCAGTCTCTTTGTTTTGAGGAACATACATGCCCAGTTCTTTTATTTGGTGCAAAGAGATAAATTAGTAGCAAAGTAGTTTCAGTTCTTTACTCGTGTTCAACTCAAATTGAATAATTATGTCACATTATTTTGTAAAATCCAGATATTGCCCTGATTTTGTTTTCTAGTGTATAGTCTATATTTGCATTTGAAATGTTATATCTGACTTACATTTGTACTTTACTTGCGGAAGCCACAATTTTATTGCTTAATTATTAGTTTAGTGTTATAATTTCTGTTTGAGTATCTTGTAAATTTCTTTTTAATGTTAAATCAGTTGATGCTGTCATCTGTTGCGGTTGGAGAGGAATTAATGCCACACAGGAATACGGTAAACATATCAAGCAGTACTCAACCATCCACAGAGTCCGAAGAAGCTCAAGCAGCATTGCCTACTACCCCGATAAGAAAATTGTGCAGGAACCGAGGTCTGGTTATGCAGGAGCACACAGTAGTTGAAGACTCTCCTCAACATGGAGATTTAACTGGGGTGGCAGCAATTCGAAAGGGAAAGAGAAAGCTTCAGTGAAAAGGCAACAGAATGCTGAATGTAACTGTCATCATCTTTTGAGGAATGCTTGTTAAATAGCTGTTTGGTTGGCGAATATTTTAAAACTGAAAGCTGCCAAATTATGAATGTCTAAATTATAGTTCATCCTTGTATATAAGCTAGTAGCCTTCTGCCTTTTGAATGTAAGCCGGTCTAAACTCTTTAGTGACTAAATGGACATTTACGTTGAAGCTTGCTATTGGGAAATATTGGATGCATATAACTTAAGTCACAAAGTGTGAAGTGAAGTGACAGCATGATTTGTAAAGATTTTTGGTAGGAGGGAAAGTTTAGGGCTATTACTGTAAACACGAGCGTGAAGTGTCTTTGAGAAATTTTATTTATCTTTACAATTAATCAACAAATCATCCTTGGTAATAACCACTTTATTTCAAGTATGTTACATTATGAGGAGTTGGTATCAATTTATGTTGAATTGCTCTATAATGCGTCCACTCCGGACGCGAAGCTATGGAAACCAAAACATAAACCACAAGCGTTTTATTTATGTTTGACAGCCCTCTTATATACGTTAATTGTGAAATGTTACCCCCAATGGGTATTGGTATCATGATGTCGATAACTAGCCCTGGTACATTTGGGTACATTGGGACTCTTGAACTCCAGTTCCCAAGTGTTTGTGCCAGGACGGTACTGGGACCCCACCACATGCTGAGTAATAGTTCTAGATGGGTATTCAGTCCCAACAGTATTGGTGTTGCTGATGCTGGTGGTGGTGTCCACGGTTGTAGTGGACACACCACCATCATTGAGTCCCAGTTGAGTAGTCGATGGTTCTGTTTACTTTATCTTCATGTTTCTGGCGCTCGGCCTTGTGGATTTTTGTTGCCTCTGTGGAAATCTCCTTTCGTACATGGTCCTGCGAGATCATCTACTCAACCTGTTACATGAAAACAAAAAGCCGAGGATCAAATCCTAAGCCAATTGGTCGAGCATGATTAGATATACGTGGCATGCGCGTTAGATTTCACATTAACCTACGTGGTGACATTATTATTGTCCTAAAATTGAGTAAGACTTGGTGGACCACCACTTATACACAGTTGAAAACCCTATTAAGTACAAGTAAGGAAAATCATTGCTATCTTGGAATCAAGTGACTTATGAATCGGTCGTAAACTTCAGGACCCGTGAGATTAGTCGAGGTGCGCGCAAATTGGTTCGTACATCCACGATTATATAAAAAAAAGGCTTATGGAATCTTGGTCACCTTTTAATCCACCTAGACATCACTCGCATGTTGGAACACACTTTTAGGGTGTGAAGGCCACCGTCCTAGAAAAAATGTGCGATGATTGTTTTCATTTAACTGTTAAGAGGGAGAGAAAATGGTTAAGATGGGTTAGTAGATCAAGTTCAAAGAGGTTACTTCGATTTGATTGGTTCAATCTATTTGACAATATTGACGTTAAGTCAGTTAATGTCATTGTCGCTTGTAATTTATAAATATAACATAATAAAAAATAAATTTGATTTGTACATGAAGCATTTACAAGCGTGTGAAGGCTATATTGAGCAGTCGAAACTTTTCTTTTTGGGAAAGGGAGCAAACAAATGCAAAAAAGGGAATTTTTGCACGTTAGCAAACAAATGATGCGTATATAAGAATCCAGGCTGATCGTGGCTGTTGTGCATGCACGTTGAAAAGGTCCAGATTTTGCAGGTCGCCACGTGGAATCTTGACAACCCACAAAATATTTTGAGAAAAAATCAATCTGTATATCATTTGTGGGCCAACGTGAGCCGGCCCAACTGGCACACGAGTCTCGTGTGCATCACTTTACGAATTTTTTATCACGTCACGCAGGATGGTACTGATCCGACGGTTATTATCTTTCTTCAGGGTAAGTTAGAAATTTTAACAGTAAAAAATAAAACACATTTATTTATTTAAAATTTGTATTAACGTGACTGGATAAAATTATAAAGTGATATAAATGAGTTGGGAATAGTTAGTATTTATGAGTTCTAGAAAATATATAGTTAAAATTAATATTTTACTTTAAAAAGTAATTATAAATTAATGTTTTCAAAACATATGCTTAATTATCCCCTGTCAACGCCAAACAAATAAATATGTAAAAATTAATATTAAATTAGAAAATAATTGATATTCTAACTAAAAGAAATATTAATTATGGGCATCTTTGGAAATTTATTATTTAACTTAATCAGATTTTACTTTTCAAGTTAGATAGTACGTGGAGCTCACAATATCTACTAATTATTCGTTATTTATTTCTATTAATTTGTAAGTTTAAAGTTTAAACTGTTGAGATTTGTGGTTCCATCTTAAAAGATCAATCTTATTAAGAGGAGTAATTTAAACCCTTATAAATTGGTCTATATTTTCATCTTTATTTAATGTATGATTCTATTCCTGAACATGTTCTCACAAGATGATGGCTCGTTTGAGCAGACCAATCTTGAAATTCGTGTACTCAATTTTTTTTTGAATTTTAATTGGATTGAATCGCTCGTTGAAGTTTAGGGCCTGTCTGTTATTGATTTTTGGTCCAAAATCTTGATTTTTTTACCGTTAAAAAGCAATCTGGGGCCCACCAATGTGACAAAGAAGTCAAAAAGGGCTGCTGACAACGTATAGATTTTTTTTATTAAAATCAAGTAAAAATTGTTCCCAAACAAGCATTTAATGTGCTATGATATCATGTTAAGATTTGTGGTCTAGCTTAAAACGTCAATTTTATTAAAAGAAGTAACCCAAACCCTTATAAATTTATCAATATTTTTATCTTTATTGATGTTGAATTATAACTCTCAACATAAACAACTAATGGTTTGATTGTTGGGATTATGGTGGCTCCATTACTAAGCAAAAACCGTACAACCGGCAGTGGAATTTCGTATCAAATTAAGATAACTGCAAAAAGACAAATGGAAAAATTAAATATGTAAATGTAAAAAAACAGAGTGAGATACTCGAGTAATTGCTTAATCAAATTTTAAGAAGGGCAGGCCAAATATATTTCACGCATATTGGCAAGACAATGAACATCGCTTTTATTTATATTTTTTATTTAATTTTATTCCGTTTAGCAAATTAAACAACGCCTTGGCCTTGATCTTGACCTTAACATGATTTTGAATAATTTTCCTCTATTATACCAAATAAGAAACTCGTTTGTATTACAAAAAACCAATGTTGTGAGATCAATCTTTTTCCTTTTGCGTTCTTATGAACACACATCTAGTGCTCGATCTTCACAAGGCAATTGTTATTGCTTATGAACTCGAATTTGGGCATAAAACATTAGCTACAAGTAGTCAAAGTTGGGAGGATTGATTATCAAGCTCGTAGTCTAATTCCGTCGAAAGGAAATTGCTTCGAGTAATCCATAATTCATAGTGCGCAATATTACGTTACACAAAATTAGAAACTGAAAGTACGACAAAATGCAAAACTAACATGATAAGACATGTTGAAACGCTAAGTGAAATTGGGACCATTGAGTTAAATACTTTATTGACTCTTTCCTATAATAATTGTTAAGAGTAGTGTTCTTAAAATTCTTGCCTCAATTTAATAGACATCTTGAATATTTTCTTTTTGAAGTTTTCTCAATTGTCCAATGCATTCTTAAACAAATTTTTCTTCCCCTCAGCTATATATATATATATATATATACAGACATTCCTCTCTTCTGTTCCAAGAATAAAACTACCCTACTGCACCCCCACCCTCCATCAAATTCCTCCTACTTTCTCTGTGTATGTGCATACAAACGTTTGTGTTCATAGTTAGATTGAAGGGGCCATGGAAAAACAAACTTTTGCCTCAAACATGACTCCACCAGCTCTATCCCTGAACAATAATTCACAAAAAATATCTAAAGCCATCAAGCCGAAAATTCGCATAATTCACGTATTTGCGCCAGAGATCATCAAGACTGATGCTGAAAACTTCAGAGAACTTGTGCAAAGACTCACTGGAAAACCTACAAACAGAAAAAAACTCAGAAAAATTCCAAGCAATAAGAATCCAAGAATGTTGCCTATGGCTCCCAATACAGCTGAACTAGCCATCAGAACTGGATTTAATGCACCAGGACTCAGAGAGAGGTTAAAAGGTGAAGAAGAAATTTGGAGAAGTGCAAATTCAGGAGGTGGTTTCTTGAGCGGTTTATCAGAATTTGAGGGTTTCATGCAAGAGATTAATCAGTTTCCATTGGAAGGTCTTCAAATGGATGCCTATGGAGAATCCCAACTGCCTAAGAATGGAATGGTGTGGATTAATTATTCAATCTTTTAATTAATTTTATGAGTTTTAGAATCAGATGAATTTTAAAATTTACTTGCTTCAAGTTATCGAGTATATATCCAATTCTCATTTGCATTTGATAGTTACCCGTTTTCTATATCAGTTGATTTATTTTATCGTTTTTCCATTTGGATTTTCTAAGCAACTGAATTATTTACGTTAGTTTTTCTCAATCTTCTCACTTGGATTTTGCACTTAGATTTTTTGTTTCTATATATTGTCTGATATAGTTTTTGCTTTAGTCAATGTCCGTCTCTCTCTCGCGCACACAGCCACACAGACATAACAAGAATGCAGTTCTCTTAATCTGGCGAGACGAGTCAAATTATCATCAGCGACGAATAGAGCTCAAATTTGACGAATTGACATGTTTAAAATCACATGGATAGAAATTGTTCGATTCAACACATTTTATCAAAATCTACCAACGGTATGATATTTAACAAAAGCAAACATGGGCATAAGAATAGGGTTCATGCCAAACAACATTAAAACAAGGCTAATTCGCAGGTTGCCTGCCCCATTGAATCCAAACTCGTGCACATATGTAGTCCATTATTATAAAATTCAGAGCTCAAAATATTTGATAGTAATGCAACCAATTCTTCCAAAAGCTGCACTAGTTGGGAAGGCGCAATCCAATCCTTTATCATTCAAGACTAGGCTCGGAAGTCAACACTAGATCTCAATTTAGGTTAGCCAACTGATTTATGAATCCACCTCAACTACTATTATTTGGAACTTTCGTCGAAAATCTTTTACGAGATAGAACCTCATATTCTAATGATGCTATGCATCAACTTAATTCCTCATTATTTCTTCCATTTAATTATTAAAGTACAGAAAGAACATGGCTGTATTGATGGCGACATGCAGGATTGGATATGGCAGCCATGTCAACACGACTGAAAAGAATAGATGCATTCACCTACATAAACGAAAATGCATAGCCAAGTTTGAGGCACAAACTCAAGTCTACAATCACAATTATTAATTCATTATTCTTGGCCATTATTTAAAATCTGAAGCCTAATTATTTGATTAAATATATTAATCCAAGAATGTTGACAAAGGCATAAATTAAGAACTCAGCTTTAAACAAATTTAATCATAATTCTCTTCCATGATAGGGTGGCGTTGAAACCATCCCAAACTCCATTATCTGATAACTTACTAATTGCATCTTGCAGAATATATCATGGGAAATACAATAAACATAAACAAAATTCAGTCCATCTTATCAAACAAGCCAACTGCCCACAAGCAAAATCAACTACTACTCCTCCAAGTTATGTAAATTGCATTTATAAAAATGGAAAGTTGTACAAATTCTTTCAAAGATAGAATCAGACAGTAAATTTGCATTAAACAAAACCAAGGGGGAAACATAAATTGGGGAAAACGGAAAAGGGAAAGCCAGAGAAGCAGTGTTTTTCTCCCTTGAACTAGGAGGTCGGGATACTTGTGATTATACTACTCAATGTAATTTGAACGTATTCAACTTTCATATTCTGTTATTGTATCTACCAAGGGCAATGGTGCGGGATCTAATCTTGTAAGGACTTCAGGTACTCCAGCAGTATCCCTTATTATCTGCATTCAGGGAGCCCAGATATCATGAAATGTGATGATAAGGACGAATGTTTCATGTTCTAACAGGAATAAGAGTTTAAATCATGATTTCAAAATGTCGGTCCTTTGATTCTGTAAAGAATCGGCTAAGGATAGAAAATCCTCTCTTTAGATTCTTAAAAGTCTGACAATTTTTCTAGAGAAATTCGAGAGGCATAACTATTTTCCTCAGTGTTTGTTTTCCTCGATTTTATAGCAAAAAATACGGTATCTCCCTTTCAGGTCCTCTAATATCCGAAGCATCGGTGAAGCATCAACAAATCTCCAAAAAGACGGGATTTACAAATATGGACCCGATAAAATAGTATTACCTATGCACTTTTATGATTCTAACGGTATCAAAAGATACCTTTTAAATTGCTAAATTGTTGATAACAACAGTTAAGACTTACCAGGATCTCTTCGTCAAGATAAGAAATCAAAAAAAGCCTCTGAAATGTTCCACCTGAGGTCAAAAGAGTGTGACCGGGAATAAGTTTGATAAACAAGGGCACAAAACTAGAGAAACATTTATCGTCAACATTCCACAGATTTCCCTCAAGTGAAGTTACAAAAAAATTCCTCATCTTCATATTGTAACTTTCCGTAACATTGTGAAGAAACTAAGGAATGAATTATCGTAAAATTTCCCAACATTCTAGACCAGATCTATCAGTATTTACAATTATGGGTTACCTTTTTTAAACTTCATAAGCTTTTCATATTATGGACAATCGTTTTTACTAATGACATTATTCACTGCGTGTCAGAGGGAGCCACTTAGACGTGTGATGTTGCACAAAATCACAAAGCAACATCAAGAGATTTCTGCACATTTGAAGTGTATAGATTTTGACATCAACAACAACAATGTGCAGTACACAATTAAAACATACACGGACTTGGGCCGTTGGGAAGAAGTTTAACCTTTTTTTACACTTGCGGAGGAACAAAAATATAAAGCCACAGATATCAGCAATGCTCACCTAGCGGAATCTTGACTCCACTGGCCATAGCATCCCTAATAGAAACAGGAAGTTGCTGCACTGTGCTAGATGCCTGAACAAAAACACTTCTCAATTGTTGAGGTATGGTTTCTTCATCAACTTTTGGAGATCCAAATATCCCTTCAACATATTCCTCTTTCATTCGCATTGGTCCCTCGATGGATAACCTGGTGGAAAGAATAAAGTTGCTTTCTATCTGCATTTCAACAGGAATAACGTACACAAAACATGATGCCAGTCAAATATAGAAAAAGCAATATGTGGTTCTATACTCTTAGTCTTGCTAAGAATTATGATGTAAATACCTAAAGAACGGGTAAACTTAGAGATAGTGATGGAGATAAAAATCCACTCCTTATTCATTTGCTCTCACTTTGTTTAATTTTTAAACTGTTCTCTCTATTTGACTATCTTCTGCTGGAGAGGGAAGGGGGTGTTAGAGGTTAGGGAAGAACCTGGGGAAATCTGGAAAAAGACCAAAAAAAATGCTAAACAAGATAATTTTGATGCTTATTATTCAAGGTTGTTATCACTATTTTTTATCTCATCAAAGAATCAGGTTTAAATACATAGAAGAATGTTCATCGTGTCATGCAATAATTTGGAGTTTATAGTGTTTAGAAATCATTTGATACTATTCTGAATCTCTGATAGCTTATTTAGATTTATGTCTCTGAAATCAACTTGTCTCCCCTTGTCAGTATGTATTTATGTCTCATCCCACAAAACACAAGACAATAATGGCGTATCTTCTCTTGAAAGAGGAAAAGGAACATATGTTCTTACTTCTTAGCACTAAAAGGTTTGTTACGCCTGTTCTCAAAGTGAAAAAAGCAAAACAGAAAAGAGTGAAAACCCAGAAAACAAAATGATAGTGTGTTAAAAACTCCTCACAAATTTATTCAGTCGTCTTATATTAAGTAAAGGGCTCATGTCCAATAAGTAACAAAATAAGTAGAGCCGATTGGGAAAGGAATCTATTACCAAGTTCAATAATTTCATATTTGCAGTAATATTTGCATATTCATCCTTGATCACCATATCCAATTTTGATAAGTTCGCCAATGCTGGAGGAAACCTCCTGCAAACAACCGAGACTTGCATCAATATTATAACATAAGAGGAGTCTCACAATTTCAGTTCAGAAGGGAAAGGTTGGGAAACAAGAAATTGTGTTCTCTAGCCGCAGATTATTTTACTACTTGTTCTTTGTCTTATGTTTAGTAAGTTGATTATATTTGAAGAAGTCTGTCAATCTTCTCCACTATGCTAGCCTATATCTACTTTCCCTCCAATAAGTTCTCGTGAGAGGAGATTTCTCAGTTGTATTAGGAGGGAGACCAATAAAAAACAAGATAAAACTTACTCGAACAAAAAGCGAGCAGCAAGGAACCCTGGGCTTCCTGATCCAAACCACTTAAAACTCCACTGACCTTCTAGATAAGGAGACCTGAAGAGCTGAAAGAACAAAATGAACATCTTCTGTAGAAGCCGTTATACAATGAATTAGCTTTGAAAGAATAAACACCTTACGTTGTTGGTCGAGGCGTTGGATTGAGTCGTTCAAGGCTAACAATTCTTTCATTCACGTCAATGCGTTGCATCTCTGTTGTTTTTCCTGCTATTAAAGCTTCAAATCCCCCAGCATCTTTGAACTGAAATACATATAATGGTTAGTTAAATAATACATTACTTTGTCCATTAGTCATCAAGATTCAAGGCAAATGAAAAATATTTTAAAAAATTTATTTCCTGACAAATATCAAAGTCTGGATTTGCAGTATGATGTATAGGAGTTAGTTCTCAGTTCTATATTTCTAAATGTAATAAAAAGATTAAGGATAAATCTAACTGTAAACAATACTATAAGGTTGATATTGCAATTTGAAGCTTTAAATTTTAAGTACACCTACGCTTTAACAATAAATATTATATACTACAAAAAGAAAAAAATACTGACACAATTACGCGAAAGATAAAAACTTTTAGGCAAATTACATCAAAAACAGAGAAAACATTTATCTTTCAAAATTGAATAATGAACACGAAGCACAGGATTATATATACAGTATTTATTAAGCAAAATTACAGCAAATAATAATAATAAAATCTACAGAAACCAGACCCAATTTGTAATTCCCTAGAATATTGCAGAAATAAGAAGCCCATTATTAATAAAAAAAAATTAGGAATTTCCATAAAAAAAATCTGAAGAAACTCACAGCAAGAAGAAGAGATTCTTTAGCGGAGAGTCTTTCCATTTCCTTAGCATAAGCGGCCGAAGGTCCTTGTACTGTCTGCTGAACCATTGCTCTGCATCTTTTGATAACTTTCCTCTTTCTATTTCGAAATTTATCATTTCGGTTATTTTCAAGAACTGGAAAGAAATTGGAAGAAGGTGAACGTAGTTTGGGGGTAAGTAAAAGGGTTTGAACTGAAATTGAACAAGCCATTGGAAAAGGAAATTATACAGAATAGTTAAAAAAATATGTAGTTGAACTGTAGAGAGAGAGTGGCTGGCAAAGAAAGAGAAGATTTTGATACACAGTTTTGTAGTGTGGTGTGCTTAATGTGTGCGCATTCAAAGGTTACCTGTCTCACTTCTCACTGGGGTGGGTAGCCAGGGTAGGGGTATGATATTGATGAAATTAATCCAGATATCTGATATTGATGTTGATATTAGTGACGATATTAATCGTGATATTGATGCGGCGCTAGAACTGCAAATTAAGATGAATGTACTAACTATTGATATGATTTCAAAAATTGACCTAAGTGACTATTCAATTAAGTAATTTTCATCAATTTGGCGGACAATAGGTAACATAACGGTAAAATTTGAAATTCAATTGAAGTATCCAATTGAAACTAAATTGAATTAAAATTTAATGATCCAATTGAAATTTTGCTAAAAGTTCAAACACAACAAATAAACTTTACCCGTAATAGTTACATCTTGATTATCTCGTTTACAATTTGATTTTCATAATCTTCAAAAGAGAGCAAGATAATCTCAATATTTACACTATTAGTTTTAATAGAAGTGGAAGTAAAGTGTCTACAAGAATCACTTGTACATCAAAATTGAAACGGTGGATACAAATTTAGAGGATAAAATTCTACCTTTAAAGGTTAGGGACAAGCATTGCAATTTTCTCAAAGTAGAAGTAACGACAGTATGACTACTTTGCAAACGTGTGAACAACAACGCACAAAGTACAACATTGAAAGACGCTATACAGTTAGAAGTTGGGCCACCCGGTCCGATCCGGTCCGGACTTGCCAAAAGTGAGTAGCATCAAATGGGCCCTGTTGGACGAAATAGGAAAATGCTTCTCTGTTACCAGCTTCTCTATTTACAGGAATTTGCATTTTACACTTTATAATTAATCTTCTGCTTTGCTCTCTAAAAATAATGCACCTCTCTTGTGAGTTTAATGACTTGTATTGTATTCTACTCGCTCAAAAGTTTGTCCGTCACTTTGTCTTGTAGATCTGATTTATACGTATATTGAGTAATTCATTATTTCAAGTCGGCTTTATAAGTATCCCGTAGTTGTTAACTGGTATTTGAGAAAGCATCATTTTTAAGGGATCTTGATTGCGGTCGAGGAGATCTAGAGAAGTAGAAAACTTGTTTAGTGAAGTCACCCATTTGGAAAATGGACCGCATGTACATCAATTGTGAAGAGGGAAGAAATATAATCTCTCTCGACACAACAATATTGAACAAGATTATAACTTTTTCTTTTTCTTTCTTCTTTTATACTATCACACTGCTATCTGACATTTTATACCAAGCACACTAAGTGTGATGTATGCACATCTCCATGGCTTCTATAAAGGTTTCTGCCCAATTTTCAGGGATTGAAGGGGACAAGAATCATCAGCGCCATTGATCTTCAGCATCACAAAATAATACACATAAAAGGGAGTCGTACTTTGAAGCACAAAGAGCGCGGATTCTCTTTCATTACCAAAAGAATGAAATTACAGTAAAAAGTATAATCAGAAAAGTTACACAAAGATAAACGAAGTGAAACGCATTTTGATGGCATCATCAGGTTGCATAACAGGAGCAAACTTGTACAGCAGGTAAAAAGTAAGGACATTTTGATCTTGGATCTATGCTACACTCACTCTAAATTCTGTAACATTTCCTTGAAGAACTGGACAGAATCATCCTTCAAATGTCAAGATTTCAGATGATGATCGAGAGTATAGGCATGAATCTCAGAAGGGCTTGTACCGGGCCTGTTGAAAACAAACAGGAAATATGAACAGTAATATGTCAATTTTTTACTTCTTTTTCTTCTTCAATACCGTCTAGTACTATAATCTACCTTACCTAACTTGCCATGAAGAATATGATTTACATTCTTTACAGGTCAGTATAAGAAATTGTATGAATTCTGAACAAAATACTAGAGAAACTTCAATTGATCTCAATAACAGTGCAGGTAAAGTTTAATAATTGTTATCCATAACATGACAGATCTAGCAAAAACAACATGATAATGCAGGACAATATTTTCAATAGCAGGACTAATGGAGTAGCTTCATATACCAATTTTACAATACTTGTAAAGCAAGACCTGTCCTATAACCCCTGAACTAACAATATTTGCTTCCATCTCTCATCTGACCAAAAATAAAGTGCCAAAGGGTAAATCGCATATTGGTGGTTATCGTGAAATGACATGAAATCAATTACCTGCTTCCAAACCCAATAATGGTGAGTAACAAGTTGCTTTAATATAGCTAAGCAGATCTTGCACTGTCTGGGTAGAAAATGACCAGACAATGTAGATGTTCTTGATCAATCTTATTTACATTTCCATTTCCATTTCGTTTTTGCAGTAAAGAGGATTATAGAATGCAACTTAAAACGTATTTATCTCAAAATCGAGATAAAATCGGGAAAAGTAATAGTTAGTGCCAAAGGGGATCTTTTTGAGGGAAAATACATTTTTACTCCCATATAAAACTTTATTAATCTACATACTATTATAATATTTTTAGAAACCATATACTCATCGACCTATTGTTTCTTATTGTTGAAGTGGCACCATAAATGTCTCTTCATTACCTAATGAAGGATTATCTCTGTTTTGGGCTCATTCGCAAAAATCGCCAAATTTCCTAAAATGAAAACTTTTTAACCCTTTGTTTGTAAAATGTTCCTCATTACTAGTTAGAAAAGTAGATCGCATACCAAAACTATCTCAAGCCGCTGCACCCCAGGCTCCAAACCCTATCCAAATTACACCTCCACTTTGTCACTCTTCACCACAACTTTCACTCTCCCCTTATCTACCCTCCTGCCACCGCCATTGGAACCACCACTAACACAATTGCTGTGGAACCCCCCCCCCCCCCCCCCCCCCCCCCCCCCCCCCCCCCCCCCCCCCCCCCCCCCCCCCCCCCCCCCCCCCCCCCCCCCCCCCCCCCCCCCCCCCCCCNCCACCACCACAATCGGCAGTGGAGAACCTTTCCAACAGCCCATCACCACCACTTCAGTTCTCAGGCAATCCGACTACTATGCATGTGCATTTGATGTGCTTGAAAGATGATGGTATTGAGATATCCAGTTAGAGAAGCACTTAGTTTCGACTTCTGAAGTGCTGTATAACCCAGAAGTGGCTGTGGTTTATCCGAAATTCTTCTAATGTTCAGGTGGATATGGGTGTTTAGGTCACTAGGTCAGTAATAGGGGACATATGATCAGTTGGGTGTGGCACTCATCAGTTTGCTTGAGCAGAATTTTTGCTACTTACTTTTTCTGGCGGTGCTGTTTCTTTCTATTGCAAGTGGTTTAATAAAAAATTCAGCTCCCCAATTTTTCTACTGTTGCTGAGATTTTTAGGTTCCTTTCATATGTTTGATGAACTCTCAGGAGGAAAAGGAAGTGCCAAAACATGGTGAGGGAGCACTACAATTGTCTAAGAAATTGTACATACAATGCTTTGCCACAAATTAAACCCCATGAAAATTCCAGAGGAACCATCCTGTAACAAATTCTTATGAAGTACAATCACAGAGCAACAAGAAAAGGAACATAACCTGGCAGTGTCAAATATATAGTTTAACTGGCAGTAGCTTCATAAATTTAAAATGTTTTAAGGAATTGAATGATCGAATATTCTTCCACGAGTATTTCTCCAAATTGAAAGACTTCATTACGGCATGTATTGTTTAATCATTTCCTCCTAAAAAATTGTTATCAAAATCTTCTCTCAGACAGTCAGATTTGAAAATAAGTTTTCCGACAAGTGCGCTCAAGAGATCTGAATGCTCAACTCTCTCTCGAAGGAAACTCACTTAAGTTCATTCATAAATTCACCAATGAACATCAGTTTACCGAAATCACCTTTTATTGATGATGCCATAGTGAAACATGGGTCTTCCAACTTTTGTATCTTCAATGTACTATAGAAACAAAGAAGACATCATGACAGAAGTGAACAAAAGTTCATTAAATGAACTAATATAACTGTCTTGGCATTTGAAATAGAACCCTACCAGTTGTAAGGTGACCAGCATTGACGAAAATGCCAAAGAATCAAAAGGAATATCATTAAGAGCAAAAAGCTGGCATTCTGACGATTCTGGGCCCGGCGAAAAGTGGGGTCTCTTCAACTTGGCCAAGAAAATAATATATGTCTGTTCCACATGAGACAATGGAGTACATGAAGATGCCAAGAGCAGGAAAATCCATGTAAAATCAGTGTTAGGATATTTCTCATACTTGGCCTATTAGAGGGATGTCCAAATGAGCAAATGGTGATAAAACTTCCACTTCCGCATTTGCCTCCTCCCAGGTTTCCCTAATTGCTCCTTCAGCAGCGGACTCCCCGATCTCCATGTAACCAGCAGGAAGTGTCCTACACAATAGCCAAGTAGAGAACAAATGACCAATATCAATGTTAAATGCAGAAATACATAGAATTCTGCAATTCGCAGTGTTATGAAGAAACTAAAAGCATGTTTGTGAAATGTTTATAAACGGTTTAAAAATTATAAATAGATAGAAATGTGTGGTTAATAAGAGGATAGTACTTTCCGATCCCTCGAAATGTGTGGATATTGTTGGGTTTTTTTATATCCAATAAATCCAAGCGATGATGATTAATCGATGTCCGGAATTTTGTCGACACCAAAGTGATGGCTAGACCCAGAAACAACTTTGAACACTTTAGGATGCCCATGAGGTTAGCCCAAGTAGTGGTTATTGATTGTTGCTTTGGATTATTATTGGCCCATTTAGAGAGTAACTTGGCCCATAATAGGAGTGACCTAATTTGAGGTTTATATACACTTGCCTTGGCCGTTTTCCCCCTTGAGTTTGAATTTGGGTGTATGCAAGAGTGGAGAGAACATGAGAAAGAGGAGGCAGCCGGTTTGGGGTTTCTTTGAGAAATTCCACCATTGTTTTCTTCTACTTTTTCTTTCACCATTGTGGCTGTATAATCACCATCTTCATCTCCATATTTGGGTGAAAACCATAGTGGCAACCAAGTGTTTAAGTTTGTGGGTCGAGCCTTGGTTTGTTAGGTGTTCGTTTGGTTGATTTCTTAGCCTGATATTAAAGATTTCTCTTGGATTTTAACAATGGATATAAAGTGGCTTAAGTGTTCATAAACATGAGCCAAACTTAGGCTAAATTTGTTGCTATGGATTGATAGGATGAAAAGTTATCCATTTCCAGGTGAAATTGGATCAGGCAAATGCATACCAAAGGCCAAATGACGGATGAATCTTCCGCTTGCACAGTAGTATCTTGTTTTCATGCTCGATGAGGCAACCCACAACCTGTTCATCAACATTGTAACAACAATTAGATTCATCAATGTCAAGTTAAAAAGCTCTGCTCTTTAATTATGAAGCTAATATGAATAAAGGACAGTATTATAACCTGTAATCCTAAGAAAACAGCACTTTTTTATATTTTTGAACAAATATAGTGTACTTGACCTAATTATTATCATTCCAACTAAAATTTAACAAAAGCATTTCCGTAATCTGTTAAAATCAGAATAAAAATTTCATTATCTTACTCAAATGATTCTTTGAAGTTTAAGTTCCAGTTATTAAGAATGAGTTAAAATTTTATTTTCTTTGTAGTTATCCACAATCAAATCATGAAACTGCTATCATGCCAGTAGGATACATTTGAATTGGAAATCTACTAGAAACAATTGTAGGATTTTTATTTTAGTTGTTATATTTTCCTTTTGTTGGATACTATTCAAATGGATTTTTATTTTAGTTGTTATATTTTCCTTTTGTTGGATACTATTCAAATGGATCTTTGAATATAGACTAGTTGGGTCTATTTTTTTTTTTTTGTCAGTTTTTTAATACTGCATAATTTATGTCCACTTGACCACATAAAATTATAAAGCAGATAAATTCATCTAAATCAGCCACTACACATTAGCACTAGTTGGGTCTCAGTTCTTCAAAAAACGAGAGAAAAAAGAGAACACATGTTCATTATTTCTTGTGACCAGTCTGAAACAAACTTTATTTCTTTGGTATGCTGTTTCTTGTACTCTAGGCATTCCTTGGCCATGGAATCATCATGACGAATACAAAGCAATTTTACAGAAGTTGAAAATTTATGGACTTAGCAACTATGGCAACACAACGTGACAAAGAAATTGACTCATAACAATATGCATGTAATTTTCCATGTTTTTCTTTGATTTTAGATTTTTGCAATCAATCATGATTTTCTTTTTGTTATTCTTCATTTTTATTTTTATTTTCTTGATAGTTTTTCAAAAAAAAAAAAGATTATTTTTTGTGTCATAGACTCATAGTAAATATTTATTTTTGTTTCAATAATGAGTATAGTTGGGTTTAAAATGATTATCAGTTTCGTACCTTAGTAATTCAAAGCTCTTTTGAGTTACTTCTTAATATCTTGGTCTAGAAGTTTCGTACCTTAGTATGATCTGTGTTTACAAACCAACCAGTGAGGCTCTGCTAATATAATCATTTTTTGCTTTATTTTTACTGTGTTATAACAGATTATAACTTAATAGCGTTGGTATATTATCATGGATAAAGAGAACACATGTTCATTATTTCTTGTGACCTGTCTGAAACAAACTTTGTTTCTTTGGTATGCTGTTTCTAGTACTCCAGGCATTCCTTGGCCATGGAATCATCATGATGAATGCAAAGCAATTCTACAAAAGTTGAAAATTTATGGACTTAGCAACTATGGCAACACAACGTGACAAGAAATTGGCTCATAACAATATGCATGTAATTCTCCAATTGACTTTTTTCCTTTTCGTAGTTGTAAAAGCAGTTTTTTTTTTTTTGGAATCCTTTTCATCATTAAGAAATCATACCATTTTTGGGTTCTCATAAATAATTTTCCCACATGATGTGCAAATAGCCCTCATCTTCTCCTCCCCATCAGGTATCTCATGCTTTGTTTGGCCACCACACGACTGGCAGAAATTGATCTTACGAATACTGCCCTGCAGATTGTTAGACACTAATACGAATTAAAAGAGAAAGGAAAGAGTGTAAATGAATGATAAAGGGTGGAAGACAACCCACATCGTACATTGTTTGTTACCCAAAGGTTCATAAAAGCCAGGAGGAAAAGGTGAAACAAAAATAACATAAGAGATGGATCACACTTGTAACAATTTACCATGCAGTCAGCACTGTTTAACGCTACATGGTTTCGATCTGTATCATTGTCAATTGACAATAACCTACGTTTCTGCTAATGCCACCAACTGTAAAATGCACATTAAAAGACACAACAACGGCCAACTCAAAGAAACGTTTATATACCATGAGTAAGAGATCCAGCCAATTACAAGGCATACAACATGCTCAATATTAAGAAATAACGTTGGCGAGCAGTTGCTTATAGAAACAATAGATCCACTCAGTTCATAATGTGAACATCCTTATTTATGTTTTAACCATCTTTTCTTTTAGACATAAAAGGGAGGTCATTTGAAATGACAATATCACTCAAAGGTCAAAAAACATGGACTCTTTTAAGTGAAAGCAACTGGAACGTTTTTTAGCTCAAACTTATCTTCATGTGTAATGCAGGTGTCTAGTATTGCTTTCTACAATCTCAAAAGAAATACCACACAAATGGTACAAAGATGGTCTAATGGTAATGCCATTTCAAAACTAGCGTGATGATGCAAAATTTGTAATTCAAGGACCCTACGGGTTGGCCTTCCACCTGAAGGAACACGCTCAAGTTAATGCCAAAACAAACAATCTCAATCCATGTTGGAACCTGACTCCATGTGTCTTCCTTCTCTTGCTAGTCGTGGCTGCATTGTTTGTCAATATTAGTCCCTTTTTGACAACAATACTTTTCAAACTCTTTTTTCTATATACTCATTTTCAACCACACATTTACACAATAAAATATTATGCACACAAATTCAAAACTTTTTCATACTTTTTAACCACACCTTCTCTTAAAAATCACTATTCAAAACCCTTTTTTTCCCAAAAGTATGGTTCTCAAACAGGGGCTTAATAAAATGTGTTCCATGGTCCTTGATATTCCTCTAAGATTTATCGCATCTAAAGAATATTTCTCGGTTTAAAGATAACAAGCCAATGGAGTTGTCATGCAATTTAATGCATTTGACAAAGAAGCAGGGTTCCACTGTCAATTAGACTATGATGATTATTGCTGATGATAGATAGCATTGGTCGCTAGGGCTGAATTTGAACCAATCCAAGATAATATTGCAAGATGTGAGAAAAACTCACATAGAAAATTCAAGAATTCCTTACTGCAGATTGATGCAGAAACTAGCTCTGAAACTAACATGAAGAGAAAAATGAGAATTCAAATTCCTAAAGAAACAGTCTTTAGGAATTCATACAAACAACAGAGAACCAAGAATCTAATCATGCAATATCGAGGAACGATATTACCCGTTTATCTACATAGCCCAAAAATCACAAATTGAAATTTATCCATCAAAACAGGATTGTACTATTGCAAATCAATAAATCAAACCAAACCCCAATAATTAACACAAAGAAAATTACGAAGAAAAAAATTCTCACAGTTGATTGAACTGGTGTGGATGTAGAGGAAGAAGATGAAGCACCATATGGGTTTGAATCGGAATGAATGTGAGACATCTGTGAAGCTATAGAATCGCGACCTTTGAGAACCCGAAAAGCAAAAGAAGATGCTTTTGATCTTAATGACAATAATTTTGATGCTTTTATGGGTTTTCTTGAGAAGAAATAGAGGTCACAATTTGCTTGCGGCTTCCTCTTAAATCTGCAAGGAAGGGAAACGAACCCAAATGAAGATGAACCAAAAATCTGTATAGCTTTCAGCATTATCACTACTGACTAAAATTGACTGCGGCCCTTTAAAGCTATTTTAGCTGTAGATACAGGTTTACATACAACATGTGAAAGATTTTTGGGTTCAAAGGGAAAATAATTCTGAATAATTCTGGATGAAAATTGAAAAACACCAGAGACAACTGTGCGAGGATTGATTGAATGACAGGGCCAACTGAAGATAGGATTATGGGAGATTTTTGATTTTGGGTGGTTTGACCCGGGCACAAATGCCCTGTGAAGGAAGGGCGGTCGGGGTCCTTTGTTTTTTGGGCACTATTTTATGCCCTTTGATGGTCATTATTTAAAATAATAATAATGAAGTTTAGAATAATAATTTTTGAAAAGAGATTTTTTTTTATTTACGTGTAAAATATTTTATTATATTTATATGCAATTAAAAATTAATATAAGAATTTTTAGATAATAATAATTGTCAAGGAGTTAAGTAAGTGTGTTGAAAAATAACTCAAATACCTATTTCTAACTCCACTCTAAATGCATTAAAATATCAAATTAATATTTTCAAACATGGGAAAAAGAAAATTTAAATTGACAAGTAAATTTTTAAAGAAAATATATTAAATAGAAGTAAATTTAAAACACAAGTCAACAATGCCCTTGTTCGATCATCATTCTTTTCAAAATACATTTTTCTCTCTTATTTTCAATCATACATTTTTTAATAAAATAATATTACACATAAATCAAATTTTTGTCTCTTATTTTTCAACCATACGTTCTCCATCAATCACTATTCAAAAATGCATTATTTGTCAAATAATGGAGACTATAGCCTTGTTTGATCATCATTCTTTTCAAAATACATTTTTTTTTTTCAATCATACATTTTTCAAAAAAATAATATTATATATAAATTAAATTTTTTTCTTATTTTTCAATCACATATTTTTCATCAATCACTATTAAAATACGTTCTTTATCAAATAATGGAGTTCAAACAAAGCGCTAGATAAATCATCCTCACGACCAGTCTAATTTATTGCGCACCAGCCCTGCTTCGCTAGTTGATTAGCACTACGCTAAAAAGACAGCGCAACTACAATCTTTCATAGCTAGCTACCCAATTTTGTAAATTTGACAGTGCGGTTTTGCTTCCAAATGAATTTAGGGTCCGTTTGATTGTAATGGTGGAAATAAAATGTTTTATATTGAAAAAATTTTCTTAAAAATTGGTTTTATTGGAAATTGTAATTAAATGTGTTTGGTTGGTATAATTTTTCACCCGAAAACTTTTAAAATTTTGTGCTCGTTTGACTTTGTTTTACAAGAAAATTGTCCATTAAAATGATATTTTTTTTCCCACAATTGGTTATAAAATTTGTTTCCATTACCAAAACGAAAAAAAAAAATTCCTAAAAAAATCATTTTTCATCAAAGTTTAGTGTTCGTTTCGCTTTCTTTTACATGAAAATTGTCCATTAAAGTGAAAATATTTTTTTACAACTGATTATGAAATTTGTTTTCACTGCCAAAAAAAGAAAAAGGGAGCAGCCCACAAGCTTTTCACCAAATTTGAGGAAAATAGGGGTGGGGGAAAAATATTTTTCCTATAAAATTTTGGCAATCAAACAAGCCAAAACCAAGAAAATGAAATTTATTTTTCCTAGTTCTAGGAAAAATTTGCCCAATCAAACAGGGCCTTATAGCTACTAAAAGTTGATGAAAAAAAAGGGTAATTCATCCTCGTCTTTTATTATTACTAGTGGGATGTACGTGCATTGCATGTCAGTTGGTTTTTTTTTTAAAATAAGAATATATAAATTTTCAAGAAATTTATATGTAAACGTGAAAGATATTCATAAACCGATCAAAAAAAAAAAGAATGTATTGTTTATAAAGAATAAATAACTGAAGCAAGAAAGAAATTAATACATATATAATTGACTACCACGTAATAAGAAACAACATATTAAATTTACAAACTATTTGTTAAAAAAATGGTGAAAATGTCAAATTTCATATAATTTGTTTGAGTTCATAATTTTAAAATGCCAATAAAAAAAATTTTGTGTGCGCACGGAGACAGCTTCCGTCTCCGTGCTGCACGGATCGGATAAATTTTTTTTTTAACAGTTAAGGCAGTATTAGGTTGAGTAAACAATAAATGTTAAAGATTTTCAACATGTAGCACAAGATTTTTGTACTCAATATCTATTATCATAGGCAAATGCTAATGTAAGATGCCACTTGAATCTTAATTGCAAGTGCATTGTTGAAGTGTAATGCTTAGACTTTAATGAAGCATTCTAAATTAGTAAATGCTTATATCATGCCTAACTATATCACTTTTAATCACTCATGCATAGTAACAATTATTTTTCAATCCTTACGAAAGTGATCCAAACATTGACGAATTCATTCAAATCGATCTTGCAGATCACATAAATATAAAAGAACTAAAAAAAATAACAAAAAAAAGAATAAAAAATACCCAAATTGTTCCAAGAAGCAGGTACTGGGAGCTCCATCGACACAATTTCGTCGCTCTGAGCCTTGACATTCTTATTACCTGCAAATCAACAACAAAACATCTCTCAAAATACAACAACACGAAGATCAACATACAATAAATTCAAGCAAATAAATTAGAATGGGTTGTTGTGGGTATGTCCTGGAGGCTCCGACATACGTGAAAGAAATAAGAGAAAATGAATTGGGGAGTTTTTGAGTTTGTGTGTGAAAATGGATGAGGCGATGGTTGTGTGTGGAAGGAAAAAAATAGTGAAAATGGAGATAGGTGATGTAGTGTGAAGAGGGGAAAAAAAGGGAAAAAAAAAAAAAAAGAAGATGTCGACAGTCACACGGAGACACGGTGTCTCGTGTCTCCGTTGCGCACGAAGACAAGGGCAATGTCTCCATGCACACGGAGACCTTCTCCATGTCATGGAGACATGGCGTCTCCATGATTTTTATTTTATCGTCTACAACCAACATTCTATTATTGATGCTACACAATCATTCACTCCAAGAAGTGTTCGTTTTTCATCTTCATTGTTATCACGTAACCATTCAAGTAATAAACCAAAAATTTGGAATCTTGAGATAAGAATTTCTTCATTACAATACAAAGAACGGAGAATAAATCTACTAAATAATACGATGATAATAATACATATTACACTTTGAATTGATCCCATCCAACACCAAAAAGAATTCTTTCAGGAAAATGGAAATTACACATTAGTTGAGAAACAACCTTTAGATGAAGCTCAATCCAACCAGAACACCACAAATTATTTTTTTTACCATGAGAGGCGACATGAAAATCGGGAAAAGAAAAAAAGTGGTGAAAAAAAGGATAGAAAGCATGGTTAAGGCAGATGGTCTTACAATAGTTGGTGGAGTTGCGTGTGAAAATGAAGAAGAAGAAATGTTGGTTGAAGTGTAAAAAAAAAAACTGAATTACGACGATGGGAAACTGCGATACGTGTATCACAAAGTTCTAGCCTCTTTTATATTGTAGTGATGTGGTAAATATTCTTATCTTTTATTTTTTGATATTTTCACCCTTATTTTCATATTTTATTGCACAAAATGTCATTTTCATTCATTTTCTAAATTAGAAATTGTGAAATGACGAATATATCATTCTCTTTAAATATAATAAAAAGAAAAAGAAAAAACTAATTGCAATCATAGTCCCAATTTTTTTAAAAGAGCAAATGAGTCACAAATAAATTATTCAAAGGGTAATTTGAACATTACGTCCCTATTTTTCCACTATTATTGCGAAAAATGTCCATACCTTCTCTTCTTTTTTTTTTTTTTTGACGTTTTCACCCTTTATTACAGTTTTGGCTGCACAAATCATAATTTCTATCAAATTTCTCAATAAGTGAAATGGTGAATATACTCCCATATTTAAATAAAAAGCTAATAATTAATTGTGTAACGCCCCAAATTTCAT